>PVIH01017337.1:0-42216 GCA_004025045.1 Sigmodon hispidus | reverse complement strand
CAAACTGTGGTACATCTACACAATGGAATACTACTCAGCAGTAAGAAAAAATGATATCCTAAAATTCACAGGCAAATGGATGGATTTGGAGAATATCCTCCTGAGTGAAGTATCACAAACTCAGAGAGATAAGCAGGGGATGTACCCACTCACTAGTGGTCTCTAAACAAACAAACAAGAAAAAAAAGCCAAACATGCCAAAGCAGCAAACCACAACCACTGAACACCTTGGGATCAGAAACACCCTGGACTGATCCTTCAAACCCCAGTCCAGCTATAGGAACTCCTGACTCACTCTTGAGGGAGGGGGGACAAAACTTGATTTGGCTGGGAGTGAAGACTGATCCAAGCATTATTGGGCCAGTGGGACCATAGGACTGTCTGCTCCCTGCCAAGGGAGGGGATGGGGAGTTTCAGAGAAGAGAAATGACCAGATGTGGTGGGAGGGGGAAGAGACCTTGAATAAGGATATACAGGGATGGAAAAAAAAATTCAGAGGGAAAGCTGAACACAAAGAAAATATATGTGTAGCCATCTTATTTGCATTTCCACCCTTGATAAGCCATGCTTATGATTCTTATCCTCTGTATAGTTATTGTTAACTCTTCTGCATTTTTAAATTCTTTTTACTGTTTTTTTGATAAATACAAAATAAAGAAGGAAAAAAAACATGAAAAAAAAACCCATGGGGAAAAAAAAAAAGCCTTCCAAGTAAAAAAGCCCAGGTCCAGATGGTTTCAGTGCAGACTTCTACCAGGCATTCAAAGAAGAATTACTACAATAACTCCTCAAGCTGTTTCACACAGTAACAACTGAAGGAATATTGCCAAACACTTTTTATGATGCCACAATTACCCTAATAACCAAGCCATTCAAAGATACAACAAAGAAGAAGAAGAATTACAGACCAAATTCTATCATGAATATTGAGGATAAAATTCTCAACAAAACTTTGGCAAACCGTATACAACAATACATAAAAAATATCATCCACTTCAATCAAATAGGTCTCACCCCAGAAATGCAGGGATGGTTCAACCTAAGAAAAACCTTAAATGTCAACCATCATATAAAGAAACTGAAGAAAAACCCCACATGATCATATCCGTAGACACTGAAAAAGGCTGTGACAAAATCCAACACTCCTTTATGATAAAAGCTCTGGAGGGATTAGGAATACAGGGGAAATATCTCAATATAGTAAAGGCAGTTTACAAGAAGCCCACAGCCAACATCAAACTTAATGGACAAAATCTCAAAGCAATCCCATTAAAATCAGGAACTAGACAAGGATGTCCTCTCTCCCCTTATCTATTCAATACAGTTCTTGAAGTTTTAGTTAAAGCAATAAGAGAACAATATCAAATTAAGCGGATACAAATTAGAAAAGAAGAAGTGAAACTATCTCTATTTGCAGATGATATGATTGTATACATAAGTGACCTACCAAATTCTACCAGGGAACTTCTACAGCTGATAAACACCTTCAGCAATGTAGCAGGTTACCAGATTATCTTAAAGAAATTAGTAACCCACCTATATACTAAAGATAAAAGGGTTGAAAAAGAAATAAGGGAAACATCACCCTTTATAATAGCTACAAAAAGCATTAAACACCTTGGTGTAACTATAACCAAAGAAGTATCAGATATGTTTGACAAAAATTTTAAATCTCTAAAGAAAGAAATTGAAGAGGATATCAGAATATGGAAAGATCTCACATGCTCCTGCATAGGTAGGATCAACATAGTGAAAATGGCAATCCTACCAATGGCAATGTACAGAATCAATGCACTGCCCATCAAAATCCCAGCACAATATTTTACAGACCTTGAAAGAGCAATACTCAGTTACATTTGGAATAACAGGAAAGCCAGGATTGCCAAAACAAATTTTCTCAACAAAAGAAACCTCAGGAGGCATCACCATCTCAGACTTCAATTTATACTATAGAGCTACAGTAATAAAAACAGCCTGGTACTGGCATAACAACAGACTTTGGATCAATGGAATCAAATTGAGGATCTGGACATTAACCCAAAAACCTATGAACAAAGAGGCCAAAAATATTCAATGGAAAAAATAGTATCTTTAACAAATGGTGTTGGCATACCTGGATGGTAGTGTATAGAAAAATGTAAATGGACCCAAGCCCGTCACCGTGCACAAATCTCAAATCCAAGTGGATCAAAGACCTCAACATAAACCCAGCCACTTTGAACTTGATAGAAAAGAAAGTGGGAAATACACTTCTACAAATTGGCACAGGTGACTACTTCCTAAATACAACCCCATTAGCACAGACACTAAGAACAACAATAAATAAGTGGGATCTCCTGAAACTGAGATGCTTCTGTAAAGCCAAGGACACAGTCAATAGGACAAAATGACCACCTACAGAGTGGGAAAAGATTTTCACCAACCCTACAAGTGGCAGAGGACTGGTCTCTAAAATATATTGAAAACTCAAGATACTAGAGTCCAAATCCTTGAATAACCCAATCAAAAAATAGCATTCAGAACTAAAAAGAGAATTCTCAGCATATGGCTGAAAGGCACTTGAAAAAGTGCTCAACATTTTTTAGCCATCAGAGAAATGCAAACCAAAAGAACTTTGATATACCACCTTACACCTGTCAGAATGGCTAAGATTAAATACACAGATGACAGCCTATGCTGGAGAGGTTGTGGAGCAAGGGGAACACTCCTCCATTGTTAATGGGAGTGTAAACTTGTTCACCTACTCTGGAATGCAGTATGGCAGTTTCTCAGAAAACTGGGAATCAATCTCCCCAAGGATCTAGCAATACCACTTCTGGGTGTATACCCTAAAGATGCACAGTCACACTCCAAATGCATTAGGTCAACTATGTTCATAGCAGCATTATTTGTAATAGCAAGAACCTGGAAACCACCTAGGTGCCCCTCAACTGAGGAATGGATTAACAAACTGTGGTACATCTACACAATAAAGTACTATTCTGTAGTAAGAAAAAAAATGATATCCTAAAATTTGCAGGCAAATGGAAAGATTTGGAGAATATCTTCCTGAGCTAGGTCTCACAAACCCAGAAAGATAAACAGAGGATGTGCTCACTCATTAGTTCATTTATTTGTTTACAATTCCACCCTCAGATTCTCTTTCCTACTCTCCTCCCAGTAACCTCTAACTTATCCTTGGTTCCTATTTTTAAATCTACCTCTTTTTCATTTCTGTTTTGAAAAAGGAAAGTCTCCCATGTTTTTATAAAGATCTCAAGAATCTAGAGCCCAAAACCTTGAATAACCCAATCAAAAAATGGGGTTCAGATCTAAAAAGGGAATTCTCAGCAGAGGAATTACGAATGGCTGAAAGGCACCTGAAAATGTGCTCTTCATCTTTAGTCATCAGTGCAATGCAAATCAAAACAACTTTGAGATACCACCTAACACCTGTTAGATTGGCTAAGATAAAAGGCACAGATGACAGCCTATGCTGGAGAGGATGCGGATCAAGGGGAACACTCCTCCATTGTTGGTGGGAGTGTAAGCTTGTTCAGCCACTTTGGAATGCAGTATGGCGGTTTCTCAGAAAATTGAGAATCAATCTCCCCAAGGACCCAGCAATACCACTTCTGTGATATCCTAAAATTTGCAGGCAAATGGATGGACTTGGAGAATATTCTCCTGAGCAAGGTATCACAAACTCAGAAAGATAAGCAGGGAATGTACTCACTCATTAGTGGTCTCTAAACAAACAAACAAGAAAAAAGCCAAGCATGTCCAAGCTGCAAACCACAACCACTGAACAGCTTGGGATCAGAAACACCCTAGACTGACTCTTTGGATCCCACTCCACCTAAAGGAACACCTGACTCACTCTTGAGGGAGGGGGGAGAAAACTGGATCTGCCAGGAGTGGAGACTGAACTATGCAATATTGGGTCAGTAAGACCACGGGACTGTCTGCTGCCTGCCCAGGGAGGGGATGGGGAGTTGTGGAGAAGAAAGAATGACCTGATGTGGCCGGAGAGGGAAGGGACCTTGAATAATGATATACAGGGATAGAAAGCATGACTTCTTCGTTCAAAATAATAATAATTAAAAAAAAGAAAAAAAAAAGAAAACTTGGCATGTTGAATTGCAGTAAGACTAAGGATCTCCCCATATGTTTGGGTTGGGCAAGGCAACCAAGTATGATGTGTAAGATTCCAGGAGTAAATAAAAATGTCACAGACATCCTGTTACCACTGTTAGGAGTTCCACTGGGGGCCAATGCTACACAATTGTCACACACATACAAATAATCTATGTGAGTCCCATGCATACTTACTGATTGACAGTTCAGTCTCTTTATGTTACTATGAGTCCACATTAGTTGATATTGTGAGTTTTTATCTGATGTTTTGACCGCTTTAGTTCCTACAATCCTTTCTCTAACTCTTCTGCAGAATACCCTGGAGCTCTGACTAATGTTTGCTTGTGTGTTTGCATCTATTTCTATCAGTTTCTGGATGTCTCTCTGATGATAATTGGGCTAGATATCAAACTGTATGTATAGCAGAATATCATTAGGTATCATTACATTGACATTTTTCCTCTTCATGCATGTTTTGTTTTTTCCTAGGATTCCAGGTCATCAATCCTTTGGGTTTTGGTGCTTCAGGCAGTATCAGAGGTGGACTTATCCTTATGGAATGGGTTTTAGGCCTGACTAGTCATTGGTTGACCATGCCCTCAATCTCTAGGCCACATTTACTTCAGCACATCCCATATGAAGATAGGATATACCTATAGGTCAAAGTTTATGTGGCTGGGTTGGCTTCCTTCTTCTTCTACTTGACGTCTTGCCTGATCACAGGAGATGGCCAGTTCAGACTATGCATCTGCTATCACTGTGAGTCTTAGTTGGTTTTATTCTTGTAGATTCCTTGCACATTCCCCTGTGCTATATTTTTACCTCACCCTGAACTGCTTTTCAATTCCTGTATTCTCTCTCCTTTCCCTCTTAAACTGATGCCTCACAATCACATCTCTACCCTTTCTCAATCCACTGATGAAATCTCTGCTATTTTCCCTTTCCTGAGTGATTTGGAAATACTTCCATGAACCTTTCTTGTTGCTTAGTCTCTTTAGTCTGAGAATTGTAGCATAGTTATCCTTTGTTGTAGCTAATATATACTTATGGGTAAGTATATATTATAATACAATGCTTGTCTTTTTCATTCTTGGTTACCTCACATAAAATGAGTTTTTTTCTATCAATTTGCCCTCAGATTTCTTGATGTCCTTGTTTTAAATGTTGAATAATATTTTATTGTCTAAAAGTACCACATTCTTTCCCCATTTCTTAGTTGAGAAAAATATAGGTTGTTTCTAAGTTCTGAATATAATATATAAAACATCTATGAACACAGTTGAACAGTGTCCTTGTGGTATGATTGAATATGCTTTAGGTATATGCCCAAGAGTGGTATAGCTGGGTCTTCTAGCAGATTAATTATCAGTTTTATGAGACACTTACTGCCATACTGACTTCCAATGTTTCAATTTTGTACTCCCACAAACAATGGAAAAATGTTCCCCTTGCTCTGCATGCTCTCTAGAATAAGCTGTCATTTGTGCTTTTGATCTTAGACATTCTGTGAGGTATAAGATGGATTCTCAGAGTTGTTTTAATTTGGATTTACCTGATGGCTAAAGATGCTGAACATCTCCTTAAGTGTTTCCTGCCATTTGAGATTCATTGCTTGAGAATTCTTTGTTAAGAGCTGCATCCCATTTTTAATTGGATTATTTGGTTTGTTAACATCTACTTTCTTGAGTTCTTTATGTATGTTTTGGAAAACATTTTCTGTTAGATGTGGGATAGGTGAAGATCTTTCACATTCTCTTCTAAAGGTCATATCATTTATGAGTATTACTGTTAACTGGGAAACAAATTCTTTTTATAATGGTACTTTCATTTTGGTCTGGACAAAAGAGCTACAAGAACCATTTATTCTCTACCTGACAAGAGCAGAATATGAAGTTTCAGAGGCAGCATAAGAAAACAACAGAATCATGAGTACCTTCAGGAGATGGAAGAGAATTTTTAGAAAAACCTGAGTGAGAAGACTGCTTTTGTCTATTCATGGGTATCTGTAGACACAACAGTGAGTAGACCAGAAGCACAGAAGATTCAGTCATAACACAGAATTATGATACACAGCTAGGTTTGAAAGTGTGCAAGAAATATTTTAAGTGACAGAACCTTATTTACCTTACTGCTGAGATTATGAAAGCATCATCCTCTACCCCTAGGAGGTTTGATAGCTGTGTCCTCCTGAATTATAACAGAATCCAGGACCTCATTGTGTCCTTCTCTTCATTTATTTACTGATTATTGCCTTTGATCTCTGTACTCCATCTTCCTTGTGGCCTCAGTGAGCTTTTAGAAGGAGGAGTTTTTTTTTTTCTTACTGTCCCTAGATAATGAAGAGCAGGCACTGCAGATCCTTTCACAGGCCCCACAGGTAATGATTGATGAGATCTTAATGCTCTGATAAAGGAAGAGATTCTGAATCTCCTTAGGTCACCAGGTAGAATGTAGCTCTGTAAGTTATAAAATAATTTCTACTACGGAGGAGATGGCTCAGTGGAATTGATACCCCTACTGGATAGTTGTGAAGTCCTGAGTTGGTATCACTGGGCCCATGTACATTTTGGATCTAGTGCCAGTACTGGTTTTTGTAACCACATCACTTGACAAACTCAGAGTAGTGGGATCTTCAGAGATCACCAGTAAGCTAGCTTTGTTGAAATAGAGAGGGCTAGAGGAAGAATGCCTCAAGCAGCCTCTGACAGGCAGACACAAATACACGCAGTCACACACACAAATACACGCACACACACACAAACAAAGAGAGAGAGAGAGACAGAGAGAGAGAGAGACAGAGACAGAGAGAGACAGAGAGAGAGAGAGAGACAGAGACACAGAGAGAGAGACAGAGAGAGAGAGACAGAGAGAGAGAGACAGAGATCACCCCTCCCCTCACACAGTGAAAAACACCAAATCATGTCAATAATAATTTACTGTGTCTTTAAATTGTTTTCCTTTATTATTTGGAGCATTTAACATATTCTGAACCCTCTGCTTACTTCAGTGTATCAGTGACCACCTGTTTATCTAGACTTTCCTTCAGGGGAAGATAGAAAATAAGTTTTTTATAGGCAGCTCTTCCAGCTTCCTAAAGAGTCATTGAGACAGTTCTTGTTGACTCCATCTCAGCTTTACAGTGTTCATTTAACTCATTTTCTCAGTCTTTGCTCTATTGCTGTGAAGAAACTCTATGACCAGGGCAAGATATACAAGAAATCATTGAGTTTGAGGCTTGTTTATGTTTACAGAACTTTGATCACCATGTCGGGGAGCTTGGCAGCAGGAAAGCACGCATTAACTTGAACACAAGACTCACAAAATATAGGTGGGGTTTAAGTCTGGACTAGACTGGGGATCCTGGGCTTTTCTAACCACAAAGCCTTTGCCCATGAGACACTCCTAGAAAGGCTCCACCCCCTAATCCTTTACAAACAGCTCCACTAAGGAGACTTACACTCAAACATATGAACCAACAGGGGTTATTCCCATGCCAGTCACTGCATTGAACTGTTTTCACTTTGAGTCCCATTGACAAGTTTGCTCATCTCCCTGTTTCAAATCCACAGATTTTCTTGTTTAGGCTATTCTCAAATTGCACTGATTTCCTTCCTGATAAAGACAGGCGGAATTTGGAAATTTCAATATCAACCTCCCTTGTTTGTTGCCCTGAATTTTGGCAAAGTTTTATTGCCATGTTCACAAAGCTGTGTGAGCCTTTAATTTCTTGAGTAAGAGTTCAAGAACTGGGAAACAGTGTAGGAAACTCCAGTACTGCAACATTCAGCGTTTTCAGTGCTCTTAACCGTTGAGCCATCTCTCCAGCCCCATTCAACCTTTTCAAGCTCACTGGCATGCCACCTAAAATTTTTGTATTGGGAAGACTACATGTGCATTATTATATCTTTATTACATGGAGAACACAGCATGTGACTACTCTAATGCTGAAACACACATCAGGGTAATATTTCATGCAAGCAGCAATATTTGTGTCCGCTTTTGCATTCTGCAGACAGGATGGCACATCCAGGAGTTTTGTCATTTGTGCAAATGCCACCAACTTCTTTACACTTGTCAAAACCCACTTTACCATTGCTCCCTGTAATAAAAAGGAAAAGACAGGAAGATACTAAGCTTCATCAAAACAAAGATGCTATAATTATTTGTGACTAGCCAAGGTGGACAAAACCATTCATACGGCCCATACTAACTGTATGATAGCTCAGTGTTTATCTGAGTTTGACACCTTTTTCTCATATATAAAGAAAATTAGATGAGGTATTACATTTGATAATGTATGAAGTCCACATCAGTGTTCTAGAATAAGACTGCTGGAAGACAGCCATGTTTACCCTCTCACTCACTCTGTCTGTGTTTAGGAGAAAGACACAGGTACTTGTGGTAGGTGATGCCATTTAGCTACAGGAGCCTGCTTTTGTTTGTGTATGTGTTTGTTTGTTTTATTCTGGTCTACAGAGAGACTGAGGTGCCTGTAATTTAGTTTCACATTCTTGTAAAGATGCTTTAATCAGAGAAAACACTTCACATGCTTGTGTTCTGAGAATGTGCGTGCAATTCATTTTCTTGCACATCACCTTTATAAAGACTTCTAAGGTACCTTTCCCCTAAAACTAGTACATTTACTAGTGTTCAACAAATATCAGTTATACATATAGAGTGAAGGAGTGAATGAGGGAAGTGGGGTGCTTCTGATGGTTGAGTGCTGTGCCTCCTGTGTTTGGTATGGTGTGTAGAATTTTATACACTGGGATGTCTTGGGACACAACAAATGTCAACTGTCTTATGAGTTAGGCTACACGGATGAGAAGCCATGGAGAGAGTAAGGTGAGAGTAGATAGAACCAAATCCTGTCCAAATACCAAGATGCCAAAGATTCAAAGACAGCCATGACTAAATGCTGAGTATTGTTATTATCAAAGACTGTGGCTTTGAGGTGCTGTGTTGTGATTTAGAGCACAGCAACTGGGAATAAGAGACTTCAGTTTTAAATCAAACTACACTGTTACTGTTATCAGAAAACACAAAAACATGCACTAACTGGACCTTGTGTGTTATTCAAATATCAACGATAAGAAATTGTGAAGTAGATGGAAGACATGTTGGGGATACAGGGCTTCTGGAGAAAGCAAATAGGGGAGAGTTATGGCCAAGATTTATGGTATGCACTAGGATACTGTAAAAGATGGACCTGGGAAAATTATGTTCTTGATTGGTTTTAGATAGATGTACATCAGAGACATAGTGCTTAGGCTTAGACAAGTTTCTATCCACTGACTAGATGAGAAGATACCTGCACTGTTGACAGATATAACATAGACAGAAGAATGTGGTTGGATATCCTGTAGTTATAAACAGTCTCCTATGATTCCTTGACTGCCTGTTCACTTGCTGAGTTGCATGTCCTAACCAACATGATCTGTTGTACCTGTCTCAAGGTGCCCAAAGAGCTATCAGTGAGTGACCACGTTAGTGATGCCTATTTCCTCTCTTGGGATAGGACAGTTTTCGCTCAGATTGAGGAGTAACACTGAAGCTAAGCAAACTTCTTTCCACACATTGTATTTCCTCAATGTCCAGGACAAGGATGGTCACTAGAAGATGCCAGTTTCTTCCTACACTTAGCCATGTTCCTCATTACATACCTCATATGCTCTGAAGGGCACTAACTCAGGTCAGTCAAAAATGGAATGTAATCTTTTTCTTCCTATAGCCTAACACAAGCTTGCCTCTACTTTCCCCGACCCTTTATGCCATCCCTTTGGCAGTTATTCTATTAGCTTCTGAGACTTACCATGGACAATCAGCAGAGAGGAAGTACAGAACATCAGTATTAGAAAGTAGACGATCTTCATGGTCACTGCAGGCTGAGCCCAGGGTGTGGAGAAGACAGGTGACGTCTTGGACAAGTGATCATAACCTACCTGAAAGGTATTTATAGGAGTTTGGAGGATTGTATATGCCCACTTAAAAATTTAATGGATATGTTCCAATCAGTAAAGTTTCAATAACTAATTTGCTACTGTTTGCCTTGAGTAGTCACTGAGTGCTGTGTGTTCCAAGTAAACTATTTTTCATTGGAAAATAGTTTATTGGAAATAGGTACTTCTTGAGAGGCTTGTTGTATTTTCCTGGTTAGGAGATTCTGAGGAGTTCCTGGTAAAATGTCATTGCCAATTTCCCTTCTGTTGCAAAAGTCAAACAGTACATGCTAGAAAACCTTGCAGCCTAAGCAGGTGACTTCCTCTCTCTAAGCTATTGTTGGTCTGACCTAGAATTTATTCACTCTTATTATAAATGTGACCAGACTGAAATAATAAACAGTCTTCTACCAAAGGCTATACTATATTTCTGTGTGCATAACTTTTATGTTTGGCATCATATAGAAATTTCTTTTTTCCATCTGGCCATGTATTTCTCTGATTTTCTAATTCCCTACACAGAAGTCAGCCCCTAACATATTTCTGTGGGTGCTGAGAGGTCAAGAATAAGAAATTGTAACTAAATTTTGTGTTTGTTAGTTTTTTATGTTCTTTATAAATCATTGAATTTATTTTAGCATTCATTTGTAGTGTAATTCTGTGTATCTCAGTATCTCAGTATAAAATTCAATTTTAGTAGTTGTAACTGCTCTGATACATTAAGCCATAGATATAATTGCTATAAGGACATTTATTAATTTCAAAATTAAATATGAAGGCTGGAGGCTGGAGGAGACACTTGGAGCTCACAATCCCCAAAAACAGACAACCTTTGCTTCAGACATGGTTTGGTGAGGACCCCAAATTCTAACCCCACACTTGAGTCATAAAGAAGCTGAGAGCATACTCTGGTACCAAGAAGAGATCATCATTATGACCCAAGTAAACTCATGGTACTTCCTCCATTGCACTAGACACACAGAAGAGAAAGGGATGAGAAATATAGAGAAGCACACGGAGAAATCATATTCACATATATCAGAATCAAATTGAGACAGAAAGTGATAGTATAAAGGGCTAAAGAGGATTTGTGGAACCACAAAAGTCAAATTATTAAATCATGTTAGTGTGAGGTGGCAAAAACAACATTATTTCATTGGATTTATATGGGTAACAATGTCCCTACTACATACCAAATCTAATAAAAACATCCAAGCTAGTTCTAGTACCAGGAAGGGGTAATCTTTGTAGGATTAGTTGGCCAGTGAGGTCCCAAGGACTCTCCAAAATTACAAACAATTGTCATTGGTAGTGTTTATTATATAGAAAGTAAAGGTTATATCCTTCTGCTAAACACCACATACTTGAATCATAGAACATGGAGAAAAGCAAATATGAACAATTTGACTTTTTTCTATTTGTATCCCTTTAATATTCTTTCCTTATCTTGTTTTCCTAGCTAGGGCTTCAAGTCCTTTATTGAAAAGTAGTGATCAGAGTAGATAGGCCTGTCTTGTTTCTTATTTTAACAGGATTGCATCAAGTTTTTCTCCATTCAGGGCTATGTGGACTCAGGTTGTCACATACAGTCTTTATTATGTTCACATTTGTTTTATCCAACCCAACTGTCTCTGAGATTTTTGTCATAAAGTTATATTTTCCTTTTTCCAGAACCAATTTTGTGTCTATTAAAATGATTATGCCATTTTTTATCCTAAAGTCCACTTATATTATGAATATTATGTTTGTTGACTAATATGTATGGACCAATGCCTACAAATTGGTAATAAAATCATCTTGACCATAAGGGATAATCATTTTGACATAAGCCTGTATTTAATTTTCAGGTATCTTATTGAACATTTTTGCATACATGTTTATCACAATTATTGGCCTATACATTTTCATTATTTGCTGTCTTTATCTAGACTCAGTATTGTAATAATACTGACTTTGTAGAAAAGGTTTGGAAGTGTTCTTCTGTTTCTACTTATTAAAATAATTTCTGAAGTCTGGGTTGGATAAATCTTAAAATTTGTTCTATTTGTTTAGATCTAATATTTAATAGAAAATAAGATTTTAAAGTATTTCCTTTAAAAATTATGAATAAATTTGTGTCTGTTATAATGTTTCTCATCCTGTAGATTTGGGTCTTCTTTATTTTATTTAGTTGGGATAAAGGTCTGTGGATCTTGTTTATTTTTCAAAGAACCAGCTCTAAGATTTATTGATTCATTATATTGTTTTTAATTTTTATCACATTAATTTATGCTTTGATATTTATGTATTGTAGGGATCTTCTAGATGTGGGTTTAATTTGTTCCTTTTACAAATTGTCTAGTTGCTATATTAGGTCATTTATTTTTGCTATTTCTGATGTTTCTTATTTTTGCATGCATAATTTTGAATTTTCTTTTTAGCACTGGTTAATGTTTCCCAGAGTTTTTTTCTGTGTTGCGTTTAATTTATATTTAGTTTCAGGATGCATTTTATTCATTTCTTGATTTTATTCTTATTCAGTAGTGAATTGTTTAATATCTATGAGTCTGAGTATTTGATAGAAATTTGATTGCTATTTATTTTAAGCTTTATAACATTGGGTCAAAGAGGCACACAGAGTTATTTCAAGTTTTTTGGATATGTGAACATAAGTGTGTGTATGTTCTATAATTTACAGAAGCTTCCATTGGCTTCTGAGAAGAATATGTGTTTTGGTGCTTGAGTTAATAGTCTATAGCTGTTCATTAGGTACATTTAGTGTAAGATGTGATTTAATACTGATGTCTCTCTCTTTTTTTTCGATAAACTAGATATAGGAGAAAGGTGGTATTAAAATCACCTAGTTGTTGAAGTTTTAACTAAAGCAATAAGGGAATGAAAAGAGGTTAACGGGATACAAATTGGAAAAGAAGAAGTGAAGCTATCTCTATTTGCACATGATATGATTGTATAAAAGTGACCCACAAAATTCTTCCAAGGAACTGTTACAGCTGATAAACACCTTCAGCAATGTAGCAGGATACAAGATTAACTCAAAGAAATCAGTAGCCCTTCTATACACTAAAGATAGAAGAGCTGAGAAAGAAATAAGGGAAACATTACCCTTCATAATAGCTGCAAATAGTATTAAATACCTTGGAGTAGCTATAACCAAAGAAGTAACAGAACTATTAGACAAAAATTTTAAATCACTGAAGAAAGAAATTGAAGAGGATATCAGAAAATGCAAAGCTCTCCCATGTTCCTGGAATGGTAGGATTAACATAGTAAAAATGACAATTCTACCAAAGGCAATCTACAGATTCAATGCACTGCCCACCAAAATCCAAACACAATATTTCTTGGACCTTGAAAGTACAATACTCAATTTCATTTGGAATAACAGGAAAGCCAGGATTGCCAAAACAATTTTACTCAACTAAAGAACTTCAGGAGGTATCACCATCCCTGACTTCAAGCTATACTATAGAGCTACAGTAATAAAAACAGCCTGGTACTGGCATAAAAACAGACTTGTGGTCCAATAGAATAGAGTTGAGGATCCAGACATTAACCCAAAAACCTATAAACAACTGATCTTTGACAAAGAGGCCCAAAACATTCAATGAAAAAAAGATAGTATATTTAACAAATGGTGTTGGCATAGCTGGATGGAAGTGTGTAGAAAAATGCAAATAGATCCGAGCCTGTCACCCTGCACAAAACTCAAATCCAAGGGGATCAAAGACCTCAACATAAACCCAGCCACTTTGAACTTGATAGAAAAGAAAGTGGGAAATACATTCTACAAATTGGCACAGGCGACCACTTCCTAAATATAACACCAGTGGCACAGACACTAAGACCAACAATCAATAAGTGGGATCTCCTGAAGCTAGGTAGCTTCTGCAAAGCCAAGGACACTGTCAATAGGACAAACGACAGCCTACAGAATGGGAAAAGATTTTCACCAACCCTACAAGTGATAGAGGACTAATCTCTAAGATATATAAAGAACTCAAAAATCTAGAGCCCAAAACCTTGAATAACCCAATCAAAAAATGGGGTTCAGATCTAAAAAGGGAATTCTCAGCAGAAGAATTACAAATGGCTGAAAGGCACCTGAAAAAGTGCTCATCATCTTTAGCCATCAGAGAAATGCAAATCAAAACAACTTTGAGATACCACCTAACACCTGTTAGATTGGCTAAGATAAAGGAACAGATGACAGCCTATGTTGGAGAGGATGCAGAACAATGGGAACACTCCTCCATTGTTGGTGGGAGTGTAAGCTTGTTCAGCCACTTTGGAATACAATATGGCGGTTTCTCAGAAAATTGAGAATCAATCTCCCCAAGGACCCAGCAATACCATTTCTGGAAAAAAAATACCACTTCTGGGTGTATACCCTAAAGAGGCACATTCACACTCCAAAGGTATTAGCTCAAGTAATTATTAGCTCATAGCAGCATTATTTGTAATAGCAAGAACCTGGAAACAACCTAGATGTCCCTCAACTGAAGAATGGATTAACAAACTGTGGTACATCTACATAATGCAATACTACTCAGCAGTAAGAAAAAATGATATCCTAAAATTTGCAGGTTAATGGATGGATTTGGAGAATATCCTCCTGAGCGAGGTATCACAACTCAGAAAGGTAAGCAGGGGATGTACTCACTCATTAGTGGTCTCTAAACAAACAAACAAGAAAAAAAGCCAAACATGCCCAAGCTGCAAACCACAACCACTGAACAGCTTGGGATCAGAAACACCCTGGACTGACCCTTCAGATCCCACTCCAACTATAGGAACACCTGACTCACTCTTGAGGGAGGGAGGACAAAACTGGATTTGCCAGGAGTGGAGACTGATCTAAGCATTATTGGGTCAGTGGGACCATAGGACTGTCTGCTGCCTGCCCAGGGAGGGGATGGGGAGTTGTGGAGAAGGAAAAATGACCTGATGTGGCGGGAGGGGGAAGGGTCCTTGAATAAGGATATACAGGGATGGAAAAAAAATTCAGAGGGAAAGCTGAACACAAAGTAAATATATGTGTAGTAATCTTATTTGCATTATCATCCTTGATAAGTCATACTTACGATTTTTATCTTCTTCATAGTTATTGTTAACTTATCAGCATTTTAAATTCATTTTACTGTTTTTCTTGATAAATACAAAATAAATAAAGAAGAAGGAAAAAAGATATAATGTCTCCTTGGTTACTTTTTTTCTTATTAGGATGAACAGGCCCTTTTTACCTATTCTGATTAATTATAGCTTGACATCTATTTTGTCAGCAGTATTTGTTTGCTTCTTGGTCTCATTTCCTTCAAATACAATTCCCCCCCCTTTTATTTTTACTTGAAACTGATATCTATCTTTGAAGTTAACATACATTTCCTACTTAGGGAACAGAAAAAAATGCATGTTGTTCATTCTATTCAAGTAACATGTGTCTTATTGGAGGTTTAAAGGGCATTCACTTTTATGGAAAGGTATGTGTTGCTTGCTGTCATTTTGATTTTGCTGTGGTTAACTGTTTGCTCTCTTAGTCCTATTTTGATTTCAGCAACTATTAAGTTATTTGTTTTATTTTTGTAGTCTATATTGAATTTATTTCTACACTCCAATGGATGGCTTTCCATACTCCTAGTAGGAATGGTTTTTGTGAACATATGAATTTTTAAAAAAATGCTTATACCATGCAAAGTTAATTTTTCCCTTCCCATGTGGCACATAGTTTTTGATTGGTACATTTGTCTCATTTGGTATCTATAGCCTTGTGGTCTTTTCGTATTTCAAGTTTCCATTAAGAAAAAACATATTATTGTAATGACTTCTGTATATTTTGATTTTCCTCATTGTTTTCTTGCAGCATTAATATCATCTGTTTTTTCACATATTTAGTATGCTATGTACATTGTAGGGTTTTTTTGTCTATATGCTATTCTGTCTGGTTCTGTATGAGTATACATTTTCTTAATGTGGGAAAATGTTATTCTTTGATGCTGCTTGAGATCTGGCCTATGTTATTGACCTGGGATTTTCTTCTTCATCCCTGCCTATCATTGAAAGGATTGCACTTTTCACAGGGTCCCAACAGTTCTTGTATGTTTTTTCATGATTAAAATATTTTATATTCTCTGATTGAGTAGTCCTATTCTCCACTCTATCAAGTCATGATATATTAACATTGGCTCTATCCATTCTACTTGTAGTAAATTTCTATACTCCTGAGATTTGTAAATGGGTTGTTGAGTCTTTCAATCCCATCCTTATTATAGCTTGAGTTCCATTCAATATTCCTATTTTACTCAATAAAGTTTCCAAATCCTGAATTGTCTTCACCATTTCATTCAGTCCTATGTATTCAGGATATTTATTGTCTTCAAGTCCATTGAGGTGCTTGTTCACATCTTTTTTAAGCTTGCATTCTCTGGGAACCTTTGTCATTTTTATTCAATTTAGTGTCATTGTGATCATCTAGGTAATTCTCTTTATAGCCCTTCCTATGGTCCTATTGTTTTAAAAATAGACCAGTGGACTTAAAGCTGCATACTATCTTGGACTTTCATATTCTTTGTGTTTCTATAATGAGACCTGGACATATGAAATTCTTTCCTTTTTTGTGTGTCTTAAGTGAGAGTCTAGCCTGACTCAGACAGGGCCAGGATAGGCCAGTGTTTCCTGCTCAACCCAGGTTAGTTGATCCTGTGGGTTTTTGTGTGATGTCCTTTTAGGTCCTACAATCTTTTCTCCAACTCTTGTTCAGGATTCCCTGGAGCTCTGGCTAATGTTTGGCTGTGGGTTTGCATCTGTTTCTATCAGTTGCTGGATGAAGTCTCTCTGATGACAATTGAGCTAGATATCAAACTGTTTGTATAGCAGAATATCATTTGGCATCATTACATTGACATTTTTCCTTCTCATGCATGTTTTGTTTTCTCCTAGGACTCTAGCGCAACAGTCCTGTGGAGTTTGTTGCTCCAGTCAATGTCAGAGGTGAACTTACCCTTCTGGCATGGGTTTTAGGCCTGACTAGTCATTGGTTGTCAATGCTCTCAATCTCTAGGCCACATTTATTCCAGCACATCCTATATCCAGACAGGATATAGGTCAAAGTTTATGTGTCTGGATTGTTTTTTCCATTCCTGTTACTTGACGTCTTGCCTGGTCATGGGAAATGTTCAGTTTAGACTATGCACCTGCTATTGCTGTGATTCTTATTTGGTTTTATTCTTGTAGATTCCTGGAAGATTCCTCTGTGCTATGATTTTTCCTCACCCTGAAATGTTTTTCAATTCCAATAGTCTCTTTTAGTATTCTCTCTTCTTTCCCTCTTAAACTGAGGTCTCACAATCTCATCTCTATGCTTTCTCAGTCTACTGATGAAATCTTGCTATTTTTCTCTTCCCAGGGGGATTTGGGAATCCCTCCATGAACCTTTCTTGTTACCTAGTCTCTCTAGGTTTGTTGTCATATGTTATAGCTAATATGTACTTATGGGTAAGTACATACAGTGTTTATCTTTCTCAGTCTTAGTTACCCAATGTAAAATGATTTTTTTCTAGCCATTTTCATTCAAATTTCCTTGTGTTTTATTGTTATAAGAGTTTCTGGCTTGTTGGGCATATGGACTGGCAGAACATCAGACTGGCAGACACACAGAAACACGCAGATACTTATAATGATTTTATGCCTATTGACTTAGGGCTCAGGTATATAATTTGCTAGCTCCTTCATCTTAACTTAACCCATGATTCCTATCTTGTTCAGCCATGTGGCTTGGTACCTTTTCTCAGCAGCATTTCAACATCTTTCCTCTGCATCTCCTGACAGTCTCCTGCATCTCTGCAGAGGCTCTGTCCTGTTCTTGTTCTCAGAGTATTTCTAGTCTGGTAGCCCTGCCCATACTTCCTGTCTGCCTTCAGCCAATCTTTTTAAATTAATTTTTATTAAAACAGTAGGAGGAACTAATATTTACAATGTATCATAATCCCATTTCATTTTTGCTTTAAGTGTTGAGTAATATTCTATTGTCTAAATGTACCACATTCTTTATCCATTTCTTAGTTGAGAGAAATCTAGGTTGATTTCAGGTTCTGAATATTATATATAAAGTTGCAATGACAAAGGTTGAACAAGTGCCCTTGTGGTATGACTGAATATGCTTTAGGTATATGCCCAGGAGTGGTATAGCTGTGTCTTCTAGCAGATTAATTATCAGTTTTCTGAAAAACTTACTGCCACACTGACTTCAAAAGTTTCAGTTTTGCACTCCCACAAACAATGAAAGAATGTTCCCCTAGCTGTGCATCTTGTCTAGCATAAGCTGTCATTTGTGTTTTGAAGGTATAAGATGGATTCTCAGAGTTGTTTAATTTGCATTTACCTGATGGCTAAAGATTCTAAACATCTCCTTAAGTGTTTCCTGGCCATTTGAGATTCATTGCTTGAGAATTCTTTGTTAAGAGCTGCATCCCATTTTTAATTGGATTATTTGGTTTGTTAATATCTACTTTCTTGAGTTCTTTATTTATGTTTTAGAAAACATTTTCTGTTAGATGTGGGATAGGTGAAGATCTTTCCCATTCTCTTCTTAAGGTCATATCATTTATGAGTATTACTGTTAACTGGGAAACAAATTCTTTTTACAATGGTACTTTCATTTTGGCCTGGACAAAAGAGCTACAAGAACCTTTTATTCTCTACCTGACAAGGGCAGAATATGAAGTTTCAGAGGCAGCATAAGAAAACAACAGAATCATGAGTGCCTTCAGGAGATGGAAGAAAATTTTTAGAAAAACCTGTGTGAGATGACTGTTGTTGTCTCCTCGTGGGTATCTGTAGACACAGCAGTAAAAAGACCTGAATCACACAAGATTCAGTTATAACACAGAATTGTGATACATAGCTAGGTTTGGAAGTGTGCAAGGAATTTTTTAAATGATAGAAGCTCTTTTAACTTACTGGTGAGGTCATGAAAACATCATCCTCTGTTTGGCCCTATGAGGTTTGATAGCTGTGTCCTCCTGAATTATATCAGATCACTCGGACCTCATTGTGCCATTCTCTTCATTTATTAATTATTGCCTTTGATCTCTGTACTCCATCTTCCTTGTGGCCTCAGTGATCTTTTAGAAGAAAGAGATTTTTTTTTTACTGTCCCTGGATAATGAAGAACAGACATTGTAGGTCTGTTCACAGGCCCTACAGAAAATCATTGATGAGGTCTTAATGCTTGATAAAGGAAGAGATTCTGGAATCTCCTTAGGTCACCAGGTAGAGTGTAGCTCTGTGAGTTATAAAATAATTTATACTATGGAACAGATGGCTCTGTTGAATAGATAATCCTACTGTACATTTGTGAACTCCTGGGTTAGAATAACTGGACCCATGTAAAATTTGGATGTAGTAACTTGCTTTTGTAACCACACCACTAGGCAAAGTCAGAGACAGGATCTCCAGGGATCACCAGCCAGCCACCTTTGCTGAATTATCAAATGCTAGAGGAAGATGCTTCAAGCAGGCTCTGGCTTACACACACACCACACACACATGCACACACAAACACACACACACACACACACACACACACACACACACACAGAGAGAGAGAGAGAGAGAGAGAGAGAGAGAGAGAGAGAGAGAGAGAGAGAGAGAAATCCTCACCCTCCACCCCCAAACACACACAGTGACAAAACCAAATCAGGTCAATAATGACTGACTGTGCCTTTAAATTATTTTCCTCTACTATTTGGGACTTTTTATGTATTCTGAACCCTCTGCCTACTTTAGTGTATCAGTGACCCACTGTTTATCTGGACATTCCTTCTGGGGAAGGTAGAAGATTAGTTTTACAGCCAGATCTTCCAGCTTCCTAAAGAGTCATGGAGACAGTTCCTGCTGACTTCATCTGAACTTTACAATGTTATTTTAACTCATTTTCTTAGTCATTGCTCTATTGCTGTGAAGAAACACCATAATCAAGGCAAATTATATAAGAATGCATTGAACTGGGGACTTGTGTATGTTTACAGACCTTTAGTTCATAAGCATGGGGTGGGGAGGGACCATGGCAGCAGAAAATAAGGCATTAACCTGAAGCACAAGACTCAAAATATAGGTGGAGTGGAGGGCTGGACTCAACTTGAGCTCTTGGGCTTTTTTAACTTCAAAACCTTTTTACTAGGGACAGTCCTAGCAAGGCCCCACCCCTAATCCTTTCCAAAGAGATCTGCTACCTGGGGACTTATATGCAAATATATGAGCCAAGAGGGGTTATTCCCATTTCAGTCAGTGCATTCACCTGTTTTAACTTTGAGTCTCATTGACAAGTTTGCTCATCTCCCTATTTCAAATCCACATATGTTTTGGATTAGACTTTTTCTCAGATTGCACTACTACCTTCCTTTAGAGGAGAAAGACAGGCAGAAGTTGGAAATTTCAATATCAAACTCCCTTGCTTTTAGTGTTAAATTTTAGTAAAGTTTTCTTGTTATGTTTGCAAAGCTGTGTGAGCCTTTAGTTTCTTGAGTAAGAGTCCAATAACCTGGAAACAGTGTAGGAAACTCCAGCACCACAACATTCATTCTTTTCAAGCTCACTGGCATTTCACCTAATATTTGCACTTTGTGAGACTACATGTGCATTGTGAATTATGATATCTTTATTACATGGAGATCAGAGCCGGTGATGCTGAAACACACGTCAGTGTGCTATTATAGGGGCACAGCAGTATTTGTATCCATTTTTGCATTTTGCAGGCAGAAGATCACAATCACTAGGTTTGTATCTTAGGCAAACACCATGAAATTTATCACAGTCATCAGGTCCCACTTTATCAATGCTTCCTGAAAGAAAAATGAAGATCTGAATAGTTGAAGCTTCATCAAAACAAAAATACCATAACTTATTGTGACTAGCTAGGGTGAGCAAAGTAGTACACAAGACCCACACTAACTGCATGATTGATCTGAGTTTGACACCATTTTCTCATTGGCAGACTATCATAAACAAAATTAGATGAGGAATTACATTTGATAATGATGAAGTCCACATCAGTGTTCTAGAACGAGACAGCTGGAAGACAGCCATGTTTACTCTCTCACTCTCTATGTCTGTATTTAGGAGAAAGATGGGTAACTTGTGGTAGCTGAGGCCATTTAGCTACAGGAGCCTGTTTTTGTTTGTGTATTTGTTTGTTTGTTTTATCCTGGTTAATAGAGAGACTGAGGTACCTGTAATTTAGTTGCACACTCTTGTGAAGATGCTTTCATCAGAGAAAACACCTCACATGCCTGAGAAGGTGAGTACAATTCATTTCTTTGCACATCACCTTTATAAAGACTTTCTAAAGTGCCTTTCTCCTAAACACTGCAAACTTTACTAGTGTTCAACAAATATTAGTTTTATATATGGAGTGAATAAGAGAAGTGTGGTACTTCTGATGGTTGAGTGCTGTGCCTCCCATATCTGATGTGCTGTGTAGTATTTCATACACTGGGGTGCCCTGGCACACCACAAATGTCAACTGTCTTATGACCCAGTGACTTAGGCTACACGGATATGAAGCCATGAAGAGAGTATAGAGAAAGTAGGAAGAACCCGGATCCTGTCCAAAATCAAGAATACCAAAGATTGAAAAGACAGCCATGACTAAATGCTGAGTATTGTTACTATCAAAGCCTGTGGCTCTGTGCAGTGCTGTGCTGTGATTTGGAGTACAGCAACTAGGATTAAGAGACTTCAGTTTTAAATCTAACTACACTGTTACTGTTATAATACAACAGAAACAAACATGCACTGGGTGGACTTCATGTGCTATTTAAACATTAACAACATGAAATTGCGAAGGAAATGGAAGACATGTTGGGTTACAGGTCTGGTGAAAAAGGAAATAGGGGAGAGTTATGGCCAAGATTTATGGTATGCAACAGGATACCATAAATGATGGAGCTGGTAAAAACATGTCCTTGATTGGTTTTGCATAGTTGTACTTCAGGAACATGGTGCTTAGGCTTAGACAAGGTTCTATCTGCTGACTAGATGAGAAGATACCTGCACTGATGACAGATTTAACCTAGACAGGAGAATGTGGCTGGATATTCTGCAGTTGTAAACAGTTTCCTGTGGTCCCTTGACTGCCTCCTCATTTGCTGAGTTGCATGTCCTGACCAACATGGTCTGTTGTACCTGCCTCAAGGTACCCAAAGAGCCATCAACTAGTAACTACTTAAGGGATGGTTATTTGCTCTCGTTGGACAGAACCGTTTTCCCTAAGAGTCAGGAGTCACATTTAGGCTTAGAAAACTTCTATCAACACAGTATGTATCCTCAG
Organism: Sigmodon hispidus; assembly: GCA_004025045.1. Classification (NCBI taxonomy): domain Eukaryota; kingdom Metazoa; phylum Chordata; class Mammalia; order Rodentia; family Cricetidae; genus Sigmodon; species Sigmodon hispidus. The sequence goes on along the minus strand of PVIH01017337.1, from coordinate 19,839 downwards.
TGTCCAGGACAAGAATAGGCACTGGCAGATGCCAATATCTTCCTATACCTAGCCCTATTTACATTAGATACCTTATATACTTTGAAGGGCACTAACTCAGGTCAGTCAACAATGAAATGTTCTTTTGTTGTTTCTATAGGTCTACAACTAGCTTTTCTTTGACCCTTTACTCCAGCCCTTTTAGGCAGTTACTTTAGTAGCTTGCGAGACTTACCCTGTATAACCAGTGGGCAGCAAATACAGGACATCAGTATCAGAAAGCATACAATATTCATAGTCACTGCAGGCCGAGCCCAAATGCGGAGATGACAATAAGCCTCTTGGGACAAGTGAACCAAAGCTTTCAAACAGGTATTTATAAGGGTTTGGGGAATTGCACAATCTCACTTAAACATTTAATAGATATGTTGCAATTGGATAAAGTTTCAGTAACCAATTTACTATTATTTGCCTTGAGGGTCACTGAGTACTGTGTGTTCCAGGTAAACTTTTTTTAAAATTCTGGGTATTGGGAATAGGTACATCTTATCATATTTTTCTTGTTAGGATGTTCTAAGAAGTTCCTGGTATGCCATTATCCTTTCTGTTGCAATGGTTATACAACCCATGAGAGAAAGCCTAGCAGCCCACTGTCTCTAAGTTAGTGTTGGTGTGAACCATAATTCATCCATTCCTCTCATTAAGGTGACTAGATTGAGATTATGTACTCCTCTACTAAAGGCTATACTATTATTTCTATTTGCATAGTGTTTATGTTTATGATCAAAGAGAAGTTTCTTTTTTTTTTTTCCTAACTGGCCATGTAATTCTGAAATTTTCTAACTCCCCACTCAGAAGTCAGCCCCTAGCATAGTTCCCAGGATACTAAAGTGTCAAGAATGAGGAGTTGTATCTGATTTTGGTGTCTAGTGTTTCTTGTTTTGTAGATTCAGTAAATTATTTTACCATTAATTTCCAGTACAATTTTGTGAGTAACCAATCATCTCAGTAGGAATTGCTCTTATATATCAAGCAAGAGGTCTGATTACTATGAGGAAATTGATTACCTCACAAAATTAAATATGGAGCCTGGGGGCTGGAGAACCAGATTTGGAACTCAAAGTCCAGGAAGCACATTCAACCTGTGTTACAGACATGGTTTGATGAGGACCTCAAGTTCTAGCCTCCATGCTTGAGTCAGAAATAAGCTGAGAGCATATCCTCTGCTACCAAGAACAGATCATCATTATGAATCAAGTGAACTCTTGCTATTACCTTCACTACACTAGAGACAAAGGAGAGAAAGGGATAAGAAAATAAAGAAGCACACAGAGAAATCATATTCACATATGTCAGAGTTACATTGAGGCAGAAAGTGGTGGTATAAAGGGCTAAAGAGGATTTGTGGAACCACAAAAGTCAAATTGTTAAATCAGGATAGTATGGGATGGCAAAAGTAAAATTATTTCATTTGGGGTTACATGGGTGCCTTGCCTCTACTAAATACCAAAAGCTAATAAAAAGAGTAAAATCAGTTCCAGTACCAGAAAGGGATTTCTTTGTAGGATTAGTTGGTCAGTGTCATTCTTATTGTTTATTTTGCCGAAATTGAAGATAAAACCCTACTGCTAAAGATACCACATACCTGATTCAGAGAACTTGAAGAAAAGCTAGTAATGACATAGCATGCTATTAAAGAAAAAAGTAATCATCACTCCTACCCATATGAGAAGTTTGGGGTCACATTATTGAATAACCTGAAAAACATGCCCACTTGTAACAATAGTGGCATGGACATCATGAAAATAATAACTGCTCTTTGAATGAATCAGAAGCCCAGTAAAGATGAAACACATACCTGAAAGCATTATGGACTCAAGAACCTATGTTTAGACATGTCTTAGTCTCTAGGAACAACCTACTATACTATTATGCTCCTAATTAAACATATTACTAAGCCAAGTCCTAATGATTTATTGTTATACCCTCCAATGCTTATAACTCTTGGCCTCATCAGAGAAGCTTTTATTTTTAGAAGATAGTGATTATCATAGAGACCCACAACTGGCAAAGGTACAAAAAGTAAGAGACTGAGAATTTTTAGTTATATGTAAGACACTTACATATATGTTATATGTAAGTTATATTTTTAGTTATATGTAAGACACTTATTTCATACTTCCTCCCAAGGCTCAGGTATTATTGCCAAAGACAGACAGTTCCAGTTCCAGGACCAGGTTCTGTCTGTGGAGCGTGTCTTCACACACTCCATGGCAGAGAGAGATAAACTTTGGCTGTCAGGGTTCCCCCAACTGCTTCTAAGACAAGGGAACTTGCTCGGCCACCCTGCCTCCAACTGCTGCAACAAAGAAGGACTGAGGATTTGAAATTCAGACCCCTGCCCAGAGCCGAGTCAGAGACTGAGCAGACCCCTTGCTCAGAGGTGACAGGAGACATACAAGCCCACTTGCCACAACTGACCAGGAGCCACCTAATCGTGAACCACTGAAGCCATCGGCAGACGCCAGTGAAAAAATATACATAATAATATAAAAAACAACAAGGTAACTCCAGAAGAAAGTGGTGGTTCTACAACTACAAGACTTGAACAGAGCAATGAAGAGGAAGCAGAAGGAAGCAAGACCAAAAATACCTTTATGATGATCATTGAAGCCCTCAAAGAGGATTTGAAAAATTCCCTTAAAGAAATAGAAGAAAATGCAACCAAAAAATTGTGAGAGATGAACAAATCTATGAAAGAAACATGCCAGGAACTAAAAACTGAAATAGAAGCAATAAAAAAGGCACAAAATGAGGCAAAGATGGAAATAGTAAACCTGAAGAAAAAAGCTGGAACCACAGATACAAACATAACCAACAGAATTCAAGAGAAGATAGAATCTCTGAAGTGGAAGACTCACTAGCTCAAATAGATATATCAGTCAAAGAAAATACTAAAACCAAAGAAGCCATAACACAAAATGTTCAGGAAATCTGGGACACCATGAAAAGACCTAACTTGAGAATAATAGGAATAGAAGAAGGAGAAGAATACCAGCTCAAAGGCACAGATAATGTTTTCAATAAAATCATAGAAGAAAACTTTCCTACCTTGAAGAAAGAAATGCCTATAAAGATACAAGAAGCTTACAGAATACCAAATAGATATGACCCCCCAAAAAACATCAGCGTGCCACATAATAATCAAGCCACAAAACACACAGAACAAAGAAAAAATTTTAAGAGCTGCAAAAGAAAAGGGCCAACTTACATATAAAGGCAAACCCATCAGAATAACACCTGACTATTCAATGGAAACGATGAAAGTTAGAAGGGCTTGGTCAGAAGTTATACAGACGCTACAAGAGCATGGCTGCTAAACTAGAATACTATACCCTGCAAAATTATCAATCACCATAGATGGAGTAAACAAGAAATTTCATGACAAAGTCAGACTGAAACAATATCTATCTACCAATCCAGCACTACAGAAAATATTAGAGGAAAAACTCCAACCTAAGGACCCCAGATACACCCATGAAACCACAAACAGTCAATAACCCCAAAGAAGAATACCCCAGAGAAAGGAAATACAAACAAGTTACCACCAAAAATAGCAGGAAATATCAATCAGTGATCACTAATATCCCTTAATATCAATGGACTCAACTCTCCCATAAAACGACACACATTAACAAGATGGATACAACAACAGAAGCCATTCTTCTGTTGCCTACAAGAAACACACCTCAACCACCAAGACAGACACAGGCTTAGAGTAAAGGGTTGGGAAAAGATTTTCCAGTCAAATGGTCCTAAGAAACAAGCGGGGGTTGCCATTCTAATATCTAACAATGTAGACTTTAAGCTAAAAGTAATTAAAAGGGACCAAGATGGTCACTACTTATTCATCACAGGAAAAATTGGTCAAGAGGAGATTTCAATCCTGAATATTTATACCCCTAATATAAGGGCACCTACCTATGTAAAAGGAACACTGCTAAAGCTCAAATCCCATATCAATTCTCACACCCTAGTAGTGGGAAACTTCAATACCCCACTTTCAACCCTGGATATGTCAACCAGACTGAGACTCAACAGAGAAATAAGGAGTCTAACAGAGGTTATGATTCAAATGGATTTAATAGATATCTACAGAAGCTTCCACCCAAATACAAAGGAATATACATATTTCTCAGCTCCTCATGGAACTTTCTCCAAAATTGACCACATAATTGGTCATAAAGCAAATATCAAGAGATACAAAAATATGGAAATAATCCCTTGTAACATATCGGACCACCAAGGCCTAAAGTTAGAGTTCAATAACATCAAAAATCACAGAAAGCCTACCAACTCATGGAAACTAAACGTCACTCAGCTGAACCACCTCTGGATCAAGGAAGAAATTAAGAAAGAATTAAAAGTCTTCCTAGAATTTAATGAAAATGAATCCACAATGTACCCAAACTTGTGGGACACAATGAAAACAGTCTTGAGAGGAAACTCATAAGTAGATTTTAAACATAAGAGAAAGGTTAACTTGGCTACAATATACAATCCTTAAACAGCTAGGTAACAGGAGAAACTTTAGATAGAGATCCATGAATTTCCCTGGGAAGCGGAAATAGAAACATTTCCTGAGTAAATTAGGATCAGACAGAGGAGGGAGCAATAGGAGGTAGAGAGAGAACATGAGAGAATAAGATGATTGAGTGGAGGGAACAACAGAGATGGAGAACAAAAAAATAGATATAATTTCTCCTTCTATCAAGATATCTTGATATATGAAGCCATTGTGGGCCTAGAGAGAACCTTTGTGCTAAGGAAACATCCAAGAACCTAGATTACCCTGGCTAGGACTCCAAGCAATAGTGCAGAGGGTATCTAAACAGGGCTTCCCCTATAATCAAATATATATGTATGCATTGTTCAGTTAATAGACCAAAGTGTGGTGTGTGTGTGTGTGTGTGTGTGTGTGTGTGTGTGTGTGTGTGTGTGTGTGTTCAGGTTAAGGAAGAGATTACAGGCATGGTTTTAACCACTTTGTCCATATTATCGAGTATGTTTGTGTCCAATCAATGTCTTCCCCAATGCTAGCATCTTTCTTTCTCAGCTCATCTCTTCTAAAGATCATCTTTAGAAGTGATGATTATTACTGTGGACTGGGACTCAAATTCTTTTTACAATGGGACTTTCATTTCGGCCTGAGAAAGAGAGCCACATGTGCCTTTTACTTATCCTCTACCCACCAAGAGCAGAAGATGAAATTTCAGAAGCAGCATAAGAAAACAGCAGCATCGTGAATGCCTTCAAAAGATGAAAGAGAATTTTGCGGGAAGCCTGCATGACAATACAGATTTTGTCCACTTGTGGGCATTTGTAGACCCAACAGTGAGAGAAGACCTGAATCACAGAATGTCCAGTTCTAACACAGATTTGTGATACACAGCTAGATTTGAAAGAAAAATTTTAAAGAGCTGATAAAACCTCATTTCACTGACTGCTGCAATCATAAAAGAGTTTTCTTCTGTTTAGCCCTAGGAGGTTTGATAGATGTGTCTAATGGACAGTTCTTTGTGACTTTCCTGCACTGGATGCATGTAGTTGGTGATTATAAAAAAAAAGTAGTATCACTTAAACTGTGACCATAATTTCTCAGGATCAGACAGGTGTTCTAGGTTTTCTAAGTTCTTGTTTTAAACATTTCACTTCCACCATTTTATAGTTTTAAAACCTCTTCTAAGATAAGACATAAAATTAATTTGTTCTACGTGACCCAGTCTTCATGTTGGGGTCAGGAAACTGGATCTGCCAGGAGTGGTTGCTGAACTAAGACATATTGGGACCTTGAGACCTCCTGCCCTTGCTGGGGAGGAGATGGGGAGATATGGAGAAGAGAGAGTGACCAGAAGGGGTGAGAGGGGGAAGGGAACTTGAACAAGTATATACACAGATAAAAGATATGACTTTATTCACATAAAATAAACTATTAATAAAAAATTAATTAGTTCTGATATAAATAGACTTTGAAAACATTTCCTTTATTAAAATACTGATTGTGTATCTCTCCCTTTTGTTTTATTTTCATTCTTCACATCACTGTCAAGTCCTACAACAGTTGGACTTATCTGGTTAGCAGGTAAACAAGGAAAGACTGAGTAGAAAACTTCAGTTCAGAAGAAAAGCACCTTCATCAGTGGTAAGTCTGTGGGTTTCTGATCCTACTCGATGGTATCAATCCCTGTTCAGGGAGTTTGAGAGTTTCTATCTAAAATAGTTTCTTTTCCTTCTACATATTATGAGCATCATTTCTGTCACTCTCTCACAAGTGTGTGCCTGAGGAGGAAGACAAATTGTTCTTCAATGCCAAGGTTTCTCCCTTGCAGGAGCTTCCGTTGTGTGAGAACGGTGTTTTGAGGGAGGTATGTTTCCCATCCTTCCTGAACACTGAGACCTCATCTTGTCATTCACTTCATTTATTTACTAATTTTTAAGCAACCATTGAGTACTTTCTGTGTAACAGAACTATGCAAGTGAGCTGGAATTATAATCCAAGGTCAACTTTAATAAGAAACTTATAGGCATAGAAATTATATTTATGGATGGATCAAAATTTGCTTTTGGCAAGTCATGTCCAAGCAGAATTTTAAATGTTAAGAACTATCCAGACAAAGTTGAAGTGACTTAAATATTTTCTGCTGTGAAATAAAAATATGTATGTCTTTCATGGCTAAATTATGACTCCCATCATGATTTGAAAAAATTTAGGAGCTAAAACACTAGAGATAAAACTTGTAAAGGAATGGTTGACATTTGGAGAACTTCAGATGCTAAGCTAAATATTTTATCTTTTGTACAGTAACACTGAAGAATTTTGAGTGATTGAGAGGACTGAAAGAGAGAGGGAAGAAAATATTTGGAGTTATTTGATCCTGGAACGAAAGATTGACAAGTTATAGGTGAAGTGGAGGGCTAAAGGAGACTGAGGCTTTTTGGCTTTTGTAGCCTCAAAGTCCTTCTTTAGAGACACTACTAGCAAGGCCCCACCCCTTAATCTTTTACAAACAGCTTCACTAACTAGGGACTTATACTCCAGCATATGAGTCAACAAGGGCTATCCCTATTCCAGTCGCTGCATTCAGCTGTTTCAATTTTAAGGCAAACATAAAGTGGGAATTTCAATATCAAGCTCCCTTGCTTTCAGCCCTGAACTTTCAGCAAATTTTTTCTTGCTACTTTTGCAAACCTTTGTGAGAGCATTTAATTTCTTGAATAGGAGGACAAGAGCATGGAAATACTGAACTGCAACCCCAGCACCACCACACCCTCCCTTTTCAAGCTCACAAGCATTTCACCTAAAAAATTACACCGTGGGAAGAGGGCATGTGCATTATGATATCTTTATTACTGAAAATCAGATCAAGTGACTACTCTAATGCTGACTCACATATGTCGGTGAGATATTATGCACAGCAGTATTTGTATCCACTTTTGCATTGTGCAATCATGTCTTCACATCCAGGAGTTTTCACATTTGTGCAAGTGCCACCTAAATCCTCACATGTTATATGCTTTAAATTTCCACAGCACCCTGTAAGATAAAAGGAAAGAAGAAGTTAGGTGAAAACAAAGCTTCATCAGAGCAAAGATATTATAATTTATTGTGCCTAGCTAAATATCTATAAGACAAGCCCACACTAAATTTCTGATGCTCAGGTATGACCTGAACTGGACACTGTTTGCTCATTTGCAGACTCTAATAAAGAAAATTAGATGAAGGATCACATTTGATAATGTATGAATTTCACAGTTAAGTGTTGTAGAACTTCCACAGCTGGAAGACCGTCAGACTAACCCTCTCACTCTCTGTGACTGTGTTTATAAGGAGGACAGAGGTTGCTTGTGGTAGCTAAGGCTATGTAGCCATGGCGGCCTGCTTTTGTTTGTTTGTTTTTTCCTTGTTCATCAGAAAACCTGGGTTGTCTGTATATAGTTTCATTTATTTATTTATTTTTGCAAAAATGTTTCAATCATAGAAAACACATAACAGGACTGTGTTCTTAGAATGTAAGTGTAATATACTTTCTTGTACATGTCCTTTATAAAGCCTTCCTAAATGGTCTTCCTCTATGACAGTGCAAAGATTTACCAATATTCAACAAGTATGAGTTTACACATTGAAGGAATAACAGAAGTGTGCTGCTGCTGATGGTTGGGTGCTGTGCCTCCCATGTTTGGTGTGGTGTGTGTGATTTCATACACTCAGATGCCTTGAAACTGAGTATGTGTCAACTGTTCTATGTTGCAATGAATTAGGCTAGGAAGATATGATGAAGCCTTGGAGAGAGTAGGATTCCAATTGAAAGAACCCGAGTCCTGTTTAAAAAAAAAATCAAGAAGGTGAAAGATTAAAAGACAGTCATAAATCTTTGTACAGATTATCATCATTGTGTGTGGAGTTTCATATCCATCCACTACTCACCCGAAAAGGTGAATAGCCATACAAGGGAATGGAATGAGCCATTCAGCACTACTCTGTGCAGCTTAAAATGACAGCTTTGCAGAACATATGCATGCTCAGAATAAAGATCCCTGGCAAATTCATACGATGTGCTTTGTACACTAATAAAATTCATCATGGTCCCTTGGAACATAATTATTCATGTTCTCCTCATTCTAATTTTTGGTGGAGGGTGGTGGGTAGAAAATAGAAATAGTTTTGAAAAGCAGTCTGGATGAAGGCAAGTGAGATGTGATTTTTCTCAGGTGTGCACTTCAACAAGAGAGAGCAGCCGAAATATGAAGGTCGGTAGCAGTATTGCTTTTTCTTGTCAAAGCACTAGAATTAAGTAAAATGGATTTGAAATAGAAGAACATATTGTGCTGTAGTTCTCAAGGAAGAAAACATATCCCCATAACTCTTTGTACAAGCAAACATTAGATATGGTAATTAAATTCTGTGGTTGTTCCAAGATTAATAGATGCTTTACTTCAAGTACTTTGCTAGCAGAACAAAATCAAATGGAAGCAAAATGAGAGAAAAAATAGATCTCATTCTTTTCATTTCATTGAGCTGTAGGAAAATAGTTTACAGTTAACCTATCTCAAAGACCCAATATGCCATCTTGTGAGGTGGTCCCTTTTCCTTCTCATACAGGACTTCCCAAGTACACTGACGATAAAGCAGTATCTTTTGGCCACCAACTAAGTTCCATGTAAGTGCCACATCATCCTTTGATATGATGCTTTATCAGGAACATCAATTTTCAGCAAAATGTAGTCTTATTCTGAAGCTTCAGCTCTTGTCAATAAAGATGTTGTTTACCAAATTTTGTTCACTATGGACTACTTTTCTTTTAGATGAAAATGCTGTGTTTAGATGAAATCAACTTATGCTTTTACTTGTTTATGAAAAAGCAACATAATTAAGCAGTATGTAGTATTAGTTTGTGTGAGCTTGCTTTTCTTAAATAATTTTTCCTGGTGAAAACATTCTCTATCTCTATTAATGGAACACATTAATATAATTTATCTGTTGATAGATGCAAAAAAAGATAGTCATAAGTAAACACTCAATATTGTTTCTATCAAAGGCTGTGGCTATTTGAGGTACAGTGTTGTGAGAGAGGGCACAGCAATTGGGAATAATAGACTTCAGTTTTAAATCTAACTACACTGCTACTGTAGGAACACAACAAAAATAAACATCAACTAAGTGGGCTTAATGTGTTGTTTTAAAAAATCATAAAATTGGAAAAAAGATGGGGACATGGTGAGGGGAGAGAGGCTGCTGAAGGGGGTAAATGTAATAGTTATGAGCAAGATTTATAGTATGTACCAGGACACTATGAAAGACTGACCAGGGAAAACCATGTCTTTGATTGGTCCTACAGGCTTGTGTATCAGGTGCATCATGCTTAGGCTTAGAGAAGCTTGTATCCACTGACTAGAGGAGAAGATACCTGTATTGATGATTGATATAATCTAGACAGGAGAATGTGATTAGATATCCTGCAGCTGTGGACAGTCAATCCGCTGTGGTCCCATGATGGCTTAATTACTTGGTCAGTTGCATGTCATGACTAACATTCTCACCTGCCTCAAGGTGCCCAAAGGGTTCTCATCTTGTAACTACATTGGTGATGGTGATTCCCTTTCTCTAGTCAGGACAGTTTTCTCTCAGAGTGAGGAGTTGCAATGAAGCTAAGCAAAATCCTTTCTACATAGAATATTTCATCAATGTCTAGGATAAAAATGGGCACTGGAAGATGCCAATATCTTTCTACAACTAGCCCTATATTCCTAGTATATACTTTCTGCACCTTGAAAGGCAATGACTTAGATCAGTCAACATTGGAATGTACTCTTCTTCATGTAGGCCTACAGCTAGCTCCCCTCAGCTTTCCTTGGATCCTTTATCCCAGCCCTGGGGTAGTTGCTCTAGTAGTTCCTGAGACTTACCCTGGACCATCAGGGGAGAGCAAATGCAGAACATCAGTATCAGAAAGTAGACAATCTTCATGGTCATTGCAGACTGAGGCTAGAGTGAGGAGAAGACAAGAAACACTTTGATCAAATGAATTGAATCTTCTTGACCATTGATATTTTGTTTGAGGGTTTGTACAATCCCACTTACAAATTAAGGGGAGATGCTGCAATTGAGTAAAGTTTCAATGAACAATTTACTATTTTTGCCTTGAATAGTTGCTGAATACTGTGTCCTCCAGGTAAATCTTTTATTTTTTATCTTGGTTATTGGAAATATGTACATCTTGTGAGGTTTGTTATGTTTTCCTTGTTAGGAGGTTCTGAGAAGTTCCTGGTAAGGTAGTCTATGCCAATATTTCTTCTGTTACATAGGTCATATAGCCCATAAGAGAAAGCCCAGAGCCCAAGCAGGTGACTTCCTCTCAATAACTCGTATTGGTCTTTTTGTATACTCCTGATCCGGAATTCTTCCACTGCTGTTATTAAGGTGACAAGATTGATGTAATGGCCAGTTCTCTACCAAAGGTTATATTCCTAATTCTGTCTGTAGAACATTGTAGTTTAGGATCAAATAGAAGTTTCTTTTTGCAATTGGTGATGTTTTTCTGAGAATTTCCAACTTCCTCAGAGACCAGGAAGAACATCTAATCTGTTGCAGAACTGATTTGGTGGCGACAGCAAGTCTGAGCCACCACACTTGAGTAACAAATAAATTAATGGCATCTTCTGCTACCAACAGCAGATTATCATTATGAACCAAGTGAACTCTTGCCTCTACCTCCTCTGCACTAGAGACACAGGTAAGAAAGTGATTAGAAGAATAGAGAAATAGATCACATTGACATAGGGACAATATTGCACAAATTCTAGTTAGCCTATAATGAAAATCCAGTCAGATATTGGGAGAAAATTAGAATCTTAGACAAAAGAAACAGACTGCAGTCACTTTTCACCCTGCCAACTTTACAGGCTAAACAGATTAAATACTATCTTCAAGAGTCCTCAGACTGACTGGTCACTTCTACAGAATGCCTGAAGCTCTGCTCCTCCTGTCTTAAATATCATCCCGGCCTAGTTGAATCACTTCCAGGTTCAACTCTGCGTCATAATCCTAGAGTTAGGATTAAGGGTGTGAGCTACTACTGTGTAGTGGGATTATGCTGGTAATGGAAATATTTGTCCTAGCCTATGGGTTTAATAAAAGCTGACTGGCCAAAGGCAAATAGGAAGTGTGGGTGGGGCTACCAGGCTAAGAAAACTCAGGAACATCTCAGAGCAGGGACAGATGCCAGACAGATGCCAGACAGAGCCACCAGAGACACAACAAGGAGACATAGCAGACACAGGAGAAAGAAGCTGAAATGCTGCTCTAAGCAGTTACCCAGCTGCAGCTGAACAAGATGGGTTGTAAGACCAGAGGTGAACAACCTCAGTCAGGAGTGAAAATATAAACAAACTGCAAAAAGCAGTAAGACCAGAGGTAAACAACCTCAGCCAAAAGTGAAAGTATAAACTCAGTAAAAACATGTGTGCCGTGTATGTAGAGAATTGATAAGAGTAATGTAATTAGGAAGACAATATGGAAACAAGTGTGCACAAGATAGATAAGTAATGTACCCCTTTAAGAATATAAAAAGAGCAAAAAAAGACGGACCCTCAGAGCTAGACCTACCCGTCACCTATGCGGATGCAGGATGACACTTCTTCAATGGAGAATCCTCCAACTGAGTGAAAATCGGAGTTCCAACCTTCTGGAGTGACTCCACTGGCAAACTGTCAGAGGGAGTTCCCAGAGAGACCAGCAGCCGCCAGAGGGAGCTCACACGGAGATCCAGAGGAAGAAGAAAGTCACTGAGCCCAAATCTGATCAAAGTGGAAAGCCAATTTGCAAAACAAAGGTGTCCTCCTCTCTCTCTCTTCCAGGAGGATGAGCAAACTTTGCGTGTGACTTATATGAATGCTTATTTTCTTAAGTAAATGTGTGGCTTACCAAGTCCATTGTCTGAACTGTCCTTCCTCTCCCGTAAACCGGGTAAGTGCTGGAGATAGTTCAGATGAAAGAGTTAGCAAATGCCTGGGCCCTAGGTCCATCAGCACAAAATTAATTTAAGCCTGTGTGTGGTTATTTGAGGCAAAGCAGGACAGAGAGTGGGACTAAACCTTTGGTCCTGGCCGGAAATTCCGGGCAAGAACCATTTACAACATTACTGTTTGGTTGTTAGGCCTTGAACTAACAGAAGTACAGAAGGCTCTCTGTCTTCTGAGTGATGGAATTAAAGGCCTGAGTCATTACTCTCATGGCTTGACTTTGGGTAATTCTGTTCTCCAATATCCCCAAGATGATTTTATTAACTATAAAATATATCACCACAGGACAGAATCACATTGAGATAGAAAGTGATGCTATAAAGGGCTAAAGAAGAATTATTGATTAATGAGAATCAAATTAGTAAATTCAGATGGAATAGATTTAATAGAATTCAATTTGTTAAATTCATGGAAATTCTCCCAAGTATTTCTCCAATATAGGTGCTATAGTTAGAGATATCAGATACCATGTTAGGATGTTTCACCAATGATTCTTGTTTTTCATTTTACTGGTGAGATATCTTTGTTCACTCTAAATCAGTGTTGTGTACTGCAATTTGATATACTACAGTTTTCTTTATTTTGATGTTTTTTGTTTTATAACTTTTTCCACCTATGATTCTAAAATAGTTGAGGTCTTAAATTCTCTGATAGTTTTTTTTTTTTCAGAATGTTTTCTATGGCCTTATGTACCATCTCAGCAGTTCCTACTTATTTTCATCAAATAGTAGTTGTTCTCACTTTCTTTTTATTTGTGGTTGTGTATTTTATTTTAAAACAAACTCTATAGTGTGTTTTTAAATAGGGTGTCTCTTCAAACTGTACTATTGAACTATGTTTCTTTGATAAGATTTTATTAGACAGGCAATACCAATAGGGGATATTTAGGTGAGCAAATGATGATGATAATAAATTTTAAGATACAATATGTTGTGTATGGAAAACCTGCCCCTGAGTTAAGAATCTTCTGGGCCAGTGCTTATCTGGGATGTTATACCCAGTCACAGCAGCAGAATGGAAAGCAGATGATACATGACCATGAGATGGTATCAAGGCCCCTGGAGATCTCCAAACATGGTGGAAGCTGTAGGAAAGTGAAATGGGATGAATCTGAACCAAAATGGAAGTCCATGAAAATAATGCAGCCATGTGGAAAAGGCATCTGTGAAAAATACAGTATCCCAGATCTGATCCAAAGATGGGATACCCAACTTTGAAAAGATGAAATTCGGAAGAGACATGGAGAAGCCAGTACTAATCCAGATTACTCAGATACAGACACATAGCTAAAACACAGGGTCAAAGCCATTGAATTAAGAAAAGGGCATAGTCTGAGTTGGGGTTTTATGATCAGGTGTAAAAAGATTCATCAATATGGCAGACATGAGTGGCAATTCAGAACTGGCTCAAGAAAGGACACCAAGGTGCATGGGGATACACAACACACAATTTTAACAGGTAAAATTGCTCAAATTATACACTAGAGGCTAACAAAGACTTTTAGCTGTTTGAGAATACTCCAGATTTGCATAATGGCTGCTGGACCAGCTCACAGTCCCTCCAACAGGGAATAAGGTTCCCCTTCCCTCTCCTTCTCACCAGTGTTTGTTACAGTTGTTCTCTGGATCTTGGCCATTCTGACTGGGATGAGATGAAATCTTAAGAGGTTTAAACTTACATTCTCTAATTTCTACGGGTGTTGAACCCCTTTAAAGATACTCCTTAGTCATACTTATTTCTACTCTCAGAATTCTCTGTTCAGATACACAGCTTATTTTTCATTGGGCCTTTTTTTTTGAGGTCTTGATATAGAATGGTATTTTTTTTTTAGTTTTTATAACTTTTATATTATTATGTGGTTTTAAATTTTTGACATTTTATTTAAAAGGGTTTTTTTTTGCATAGTAACCATAGTTCCCCTTCCCTCCTTTCCTTTAACTTACCCCCCAGCTTCTTCCCATCCCACCCAACCATCCACTTTTCAAAGAGGATAAAACTTTCCATGGGGTGGGGTTGGGGATGTAGCTTGGTTATCCTTTGCTTTATGTCTATTATCCACCATGAATGACTGTGTACATTCCATTTTTGTTATTATGGGTCTAGGTTACCTTATTTCAGATGATTTTTTTCCTAGTTTCATTCATTTGCTTACAAATTTTAAAATGTAATTTTTATTATTATTATTATTTTTTTTACTGCTGCACTTCATTGTGTAAATGTAACAATACTTTTTCATCCATTCTTCACTTGAAGGGCATCTAGGGTTTTTTAAGGTTTGGGCTATTACAAATAATGCTGCTATATACATAGTTGAGCAAATGGCCTTTTGATATAAATGTGCACCCTTTGAGTATATGCCCAATAGCAGTATGCATGTATCATGAAGTAGGTTGATTCCCAGTTTTGTACAAACCACCATACTAATTTCCAAAGTGTCTGTACAAGTTTACACTCCCATCTACAATAGAAGAATGTTTCCTTTGCTCCACATCCCCTCCAGCATAGGCTGTCATCAGTGCTTTTGATCTTAGCCATTCTCACAGGTGTAAAATGGTATCTCAGAGTTCTTTCGATTTGCATTTCCCTGATTGATAAGAATGGTGAGAACTTCTTTAAGTGTCTTTCAGCCATTTGAGATTTTTCTGTTTAGAACTGTACTCCATTTTTAAAATTGGATTATTTGGTATTTGGGTCTTTAGTTTCTTGAATTCTTTAGAGTTCTTTTATATTTTAAATATCAACCCTCTGTCAGAAGTAGAGTTGGTAGAGATCTTACTCTGTTTTGATCTTGCTGTTGTTTTGTCTTATTGACCATATCCTTTGCCTTAAAGAAGTGTCTCAGTTTCAGGAAGTCCCATTTAATAATTGTTACTCTCAATGTCTGTGCTACTGATGTTATATTTAGGAGCTAGTCTCCTGTGACAATGTGTTCAAGGCTATTTTCCATTTTCTTTTTTATTGAGTTCAGTGTAATTTTATTTATGTTGAGTTCTTTAATCCACTTAGACTTGAGTTTTAGGCAAGAAATAGATATGAATTTATTTGCAGTCTTCAACATGCTACCATCTAGTTAGGCCATCAACATTTGCTGAATATGCTTTTTAAATCTTATTTATTTTTCATGGGGGGGTGAGGAGGAGGGAGGCTGAAGGCAGACAGGGAGGAATTGGGAGGGAGAGCAAAGAGGTACATGGAAAAAAGAGGACTTTATTTTCTAAATTAAAAAAAAAGTCCAGTAAGAAAAAGAAAAGTTTTTTTTTATTTTAACATACCTTCCACTGTTTCTCTTCCCCCCCCTTTTCCCAGTCATCTCCCAGCTTCCCCACACTCGATTTCTTCATCCATTCCTCATAGAAAATAAGGAATCTCGGGGTGAATCAATCCAGTCTGGCATATCAAGTTGAGATAGGACAACCTCCCCTCTCCTCATATCAAGGTTGACCAAGGTGTTCCTCAGTAGAGAATGAGCTTCAAGAAGCCAGTTCATGCACTAGGAATGAATTCTAGTCCCACTATGGGAGGCATCACAAACTATCAATGCCCTTAGGCTGTTATCTATATTCAGAGGGCTTAGTTCTGTCTCATTCAGGTTCTCCAGCTGTGAGTTAAGAGTCAGTGAGCTCTCAATAGTTCAGGCCAGCTGTCTGTTGTGGGTTTCCACATAACGAATTTGATCCCTTTGCTCATATATTCTCTACTCCCTCTCTTTGGCTAGACTGGAAGCCCTACCCAGTGCTTAGTTGTGGCTCTCTCATGTACCTCAAACACTTGCTAGATGAAGGTTCTATAATGACAATTAGGGTGGTAATCAATTTGATTATATGATAAAGACAGTTTGGTTACCCTCTCCATTATTGCTTGGAGTCTTATCTGGTATCATCTTTGTGAGTTCTTGGTTATTTCTCTAGAACCAGGTTTCACACTAACTCCACAATGGCTCACTATATTATGAAATCTATTTTATTTCCATATTCTCTGTCTCTGTCCCTTTCTCAAATCAACCATCCCATTTTCTCATGTTCTCTTCCCACCTCCCCATGCCACCTCTCCCATATGGTCCCAATTTACTCAGGAGATCTTCTCTATTTCTCATTCAGAGGGGCATATATGAATGTCTCTTCTAAGTTTCTTCTTGCTACCCAACTGCTCAGGGGTTGTGCATTGTAGTGCATTGGTTAACCTTTGCTTTATGTCTAAAATCCACTTGGGCTTGAATTTTTGTGCTGGGTGATAGATATTTATATTTGCCTTCTTCTACAGACTACCATTCAGTTATACCAACAGTATTTGTTGAAAATTCATTCTTTTTTTCCATTGTTCATAACTGTGTGGGTTAATGTGAAGGTCTTTCATTTGATTTCACTGATCCATATATCTGTTTTTATGCCAATAGCATGCTTTCCCCTCCCCCCAAAACTATAGCTTTATAATAGAACTTGCATTTGAAGATGGTGATGTCTTGAGAAGTTCCTTTTATGTACAAGATTGTTTTGGCAATTCTGTTTTTTGTTTGTTTGTTTGTTTTTCTATTTGAAGCTGAGTATTGTTCTTTTGAGGTCTGTAAAGAATTGTGTTGATATTTTAATGGGATTGCATTTCATTTTTAGATTGTGTTTGATAAGACTGTCATTTTTATTATGTTGATCCTATCTATCCAAGGATAAGGGAGATCTTATTTTCTGAATCTTTTTTCAATTTCTTTCTTCAATGATTTAAGTTCTTATTTTACAGGTCTTTCCCTTTTTTGTTTAGAGTTACCACAAGTTACCATGAAATTGCTCTGAAATTCATCGACTCTCTATATTGTTTTTTACTTATATTGCATTAGTTAATACTTTTATTTTGATACAGTCTAAGATCTACAGATTTGAATTTGGCTTAATTTTTTTTATAAATTCTCCAGATATGTTATTAAATAATTTGTATTTTACTTTTTCTGATTTTTTTTATTGTAGGCATGCAGAATTTTGAATTTCCTTTTAGCATCCAGGATTGTCAAAACAATCCTTTTGAATAGTAAAACTTCAGAAGGCATTACCATCCCTGACTTTATGGTATACTATAGAGTTACAGTAATAAGAACAGCTTGGTCTTGGCATAAAAGCAGACTTGTGGATCAATGGAATCAAATTAAAGACCCTGACCTTAATCCACACAACTATGAACACCTGATTTTTGACAAAGAGGCCAAAAATATACAATGAAAAAAAGATAGTATCTTCAACAAATGGTGCTGGCATAACTGGATGGTAGTATGTAGAAAAATGCAAGTAGATCCATATATATTACCTTTCACAAAACTCAAATCCAAGTGAATCAAAGACCTCAACATAAACCTAGTTACACTGAACTTGATAGAAAAGAAAGTGGGAAATACTCTTGAATGCATTGGTACAGGTGACCACTTCCTAAATATAAGACCAGTAGCATAGACACTATGAACAACAATTAATAAATGGGATCCCCTGAAACTGAGAAGCTTCTGTAAGCCAAAGGACACAGTAAATAAGACAAAAATGACAGCCTACAGAATGGATAAAGATCTTCACCAACTCTATAGCTGACAGAAGATTGAACTCTAAAATATATAGCAAACTCAAGAAACTAGAGGCCCAAAATCCAAATAATTCAGTTAAAAAATGGGTTCAGAGCTAAAAATGGAATTTACAACAAGAGATTTTAAATGGCTGAAAGACACTTAGAGAATAGATCAATATCCTTAGCCATCAGAGAAATGCAAATCAAAACAAATCTGAGATACCATCTTAAACCTTTTAGAATGGCTAAGATAATAAACACAGATTTTTTTTTTTAACGCTATGCTGGAGGGGATGTAGAGCAAGAGAAAATACTCTTCCATTGCTGATAGAAATATAAAATGTAAAAATGTTCAGCCACTTTGGAAATCAGTATGGCATTTCCTCAGACAATTGGGAATTAATCTCCCCAATGATCCAGCAATACCACTATTGGGTATAGACCCAAGGATGCACATTCTTACCCAAAGGGCAATGGCTCAACTATGTTCATGGCAACATTATTCAAAATAATCAGAACCTGGAAACAAACTAGATGCCCCCAAACTGAAGAATGGGTTAAAAAATTGTGGTGGTACATTTACACAATGAACTACTACTCTGCAGAAAAAAAAATGGCATTCCCAAATTTTCAGGCAAATGGAAGGATTTGAAGAGTGTCATCCTGAGTGAGGTAGCACAGGCCCAGAAAGACAGACATGTTATGTACTCACTCACTAGTGGGTTTTAGACATAACCCCCCACCCAAAAAAAACCCCAAAGATAACTAGGCTGAAAACCACAACCCAGAACAGCTAGGTAACAGAAGGAACTTAAGAGAGACATCAAAGGATGCCCCTGGGAAGGGGAATTAGAGAAGATCTCCTGAGTAAATTTGGGTCATAATGAGGGGCAACCAAGGAGAGGTGGAAACAAATCATGAGAGAAGGAGACAGTTGAGTGAGAGGAGTAACAGAGTGGGAAAACAAACAAACAAACAAAAAATGAGTATCCTGATAGAGGAAGCCACTGTAGGCTTAGAAAGAAACCTGGTGCTAAGGAAACCTCCAAGAACCCACAAGATGTCCCTGGCTAGAACTCCAAGCAGTAGTAGAGAAGGTGCCTAAACATGACTTCCTCTATAATCAAATGATTTACCATCCTAATTGTCTTTATAGAATCTTCATCCAGCAACAGACAGAGACAGAGGCAGAAATCCATAGGTAAGCAGCAGGTCCAGCTCCTGGTCTAGATGAGAGAGAGAGGAGAGAGTATATGAGAAAAGGAATTAGCATCATGAGGAGGGAACCCACAGAGATGGCTGAACCGAGCTATTGGGAGCTCACTGACACTGAAATAATTGTTGAGGAATCTTTTTTTTTTTTCTTCCTTCTTTATTTTGTATTTATCAAAAAAAAAAAACCACAGTAAAAAGAATTTAAAATGTGGAAGAGTTAACAATAATTATACAGAGGATAAGAATGATAGGCATGGCTTATCAAGGGAAGAAATACAAATAAGATTGCTACACCTATATTTTCTTTGTGTTCATCTTTCCCTCTGAATTTTTTTTTTTCATCCCTGTACATCCTTATTCAAGGTCTCTTCCCCCTCCCAACACATCTGGTCATTTTTTCCTCTGCAACTCCCCATCCCCTCCCATGGTCCCACTGACCCAGCAATGCTTAGATCAGTCTCCACTTCTGGCCAAATCCAGTTCTTTCCCCCCTCCCTCAAGAGTGAGTCAGGTGTTCCTCTAGGTGGA
>PVIH01017336.1:0-42217 GCA_004025045.1 Sigmodon hispidus | reverse complement strand
AAAAAAAAGACACAGCTTATGTAAGACCTCCCATTCCCAAACTTTCACATCTTCTCTGTCTCCTGTTCTCTTTACCAACTGATCTTCTACTTCTCCCTCTCAGGACCCTGTCACTACAGAATGACCCGCTGCTCCAGGTCATCTACTTGTTCTTTTGTTCTTAAACCTGGGAGCTTCATTTTCCCAGCTAGACTGGAAGCCATCAAGCCTCAATAATCCTCTCGTCTGTGACCCCCTCAGAGTTGGGGTTACAAGTGTGCCAGGATTATAAGCATGCAGAACCATGCCTCATTTGAGATTTGGGTTTTCATAGATGGCATTTTAGAGGCATATGTGCAGATGGTTTAGGTACCAGCCAGACCAAGCAAACACAGTTTCTGTTTCTGTGTATTGTCTACCGCAGACATGTCTTTATGTTTCTAGTTTGCCTATCAGTAACCTGATCTTGTCTCGCTTTCTGTTTATTCATTCATAGGAATCTTAGAGAGACTGACTGCAGATAGCAAAGCTGTGGATCCAAACCTAAACTGAAGTCTCTGTGGACAAGAAGCTGGAAGAGGCACAAACTGGACATTTTTCTTTTGTGTTTATTAGCATCAAGTTTAGTGAGGTGCAAAATTCTTTTTTAAAAAAATGAGATCTTAACATGTAGTCCAAGCTACCTTGAAACTTGCTATATAAACCAGGCTGGGCTCAAACTCAAAAAAACTTCCTGTTTTACCTTCAAAATACTAGTATTGAGGGCATGGGCTGTACGCCTGTCAAAGTTCTTATTTGTTACAAATAGAAAACAATTCCATGAGGCTGGAGAGATCATTCAGCAGTTAGGAGCACTGGCTACTCTTCCAGAGGACCCAGGTTCAATCCCCAGCACCCATATGGCAGCTCATAACTGTTTGTAACTTCTGTTCCAGGGAATCTAACACCCCATACAGATATACACACAGTGCAAAACACCAATGCACATAAAATAAAAATAAATTATTTAAAAAACAGATAAGAAAGAAAACAATTCCAGCCCAAAGTGGTGGTGCATGTCTTTAATCCCAGAAATTGGGAGGCAGAGGCAGGTGGATCTCTGTTTGAGGCTAGCCTGGTCTACATATCAAGTTCTAATACAACCAGGACTACATAGAAAGACTTGTCTCAAAAAAAAAAAAAAAAAAAAAGCAAAACAAAACAAAAACAATCCCAACCATAAAGAACTCCCAATATTTCCAAAAATATATTTCTAATATTAACTGCAGATTATTTGCAAAAGTTGGCAAATGATTTTATGTCCACATCTCTTTTCATGATTTGATGGATCCTATCAAGAAATGGCCTCTATTTCTTCAGCATTTGAATCTGAGGTGGTTAATGGCTTGATTATGTCAACAGAATGTGGAAGAAGGGACAGTGGACCACTTCCAAGTCTAGGCTTCAAGAGACTTTGAACTGTTCACTCCCTTTCTTGAAATAGTACTTATCCATGCGCAAGGGTGGTAGGCTGGAAGTTGGAGAACCACACATCTGAGTCATGCTGAGCCGGTCGACCTGGCAACTGACCCAATTGCATGAGCAAGTCCAGGTTAGACCAAAGAACTACCCAGCTGAGCCAACCCCATTGCCAATTTACAAAAACATGAGCTAAATAAATATATTCCTGGTTAAGCCACCATGTCTAACTTTCTTTTTTTTTAATATTTATTTATTGGGGCTGGAGAGATGGCTCAGCGGTTAAGAGCACCCTCTGCTCTTCCAGAGGACCCGGGTTCGATTCCCAGCACCCACATGGCAGCTAACAACTGTCTGTAGTTCCAATTCCAGGCAAAACACCAAGGCAAATAAATAAATAAATAAAGTTTAAAAACTTTATTTATTTATTATGTATATAGTATATAGAAGAGGGCACCAGATCTCATGACAGATGGTTGTGAACCACCATATGGTTGCTGGGAATTGAACTCAGGACCTCTGAAAGAACAGTCAGTGCTCTTAACCTCTGAGCCATCTCTCCAGCCCCCCATGTCTAACTTTCTACATCAGGTCCCAGAGATCTACTGATTGTT
Source organism: Sigmodon hispidus (assembly GCA_004025045.1). NCBI lineage: Eukaryota > Metazoa > Chordata > Mammalia > Rodentia > Cricetidae > Sigmodon > Sigmodon hispidus. The sequence goes on along the minus strand of PVIH01017336.1, from coordinate 40,166 downwards.
GTGATTTAGGGGCCGGTGATGTTGTTCAGTTGGAAGAGTACTTGTACAAAGTCCTGTGTTTAATACCCAAAAATCTACTCAGTGGGGAGTAGGTAGAGGCAGGAAGATTAGAAGTTCAGTCATCACTGGGTAGTAGTGGTACAGGCCTTTAAATGCCAGCATTTGGGAGGTAGAGGTAGGTGGATCCCTGAGTTCAAAGCCAGCCTAGTTTAACTGGTCCACAGGATGAGTTCTGTACTTCTGTCCTTCTACAGCAGACAGCCAGGGCTACACAGAGAAACCTTATCTTGAGAAACAGAAAAACAGAAACAAAAAAAAGTTCAATCATCTTCAGTCACCTAATGAGTCTGAGGTCATCCTGGGCTACCAAAAAAAAAAAAAAAAAAAAAAAAACCCAACCCAAAAACAAATTGATGATTGATCCAAAGTTTATTTACTTGCCTCTAGAAAAGGCCGGTGACCTGAGAACAAGTTATGACTGCAAGGAAAAGGAGTGTAGTGGGACTATGTCCCTCCTACTGGTTAAATAAAAAGCTGATTGGCCAGAAAGCATACAGGAAGTGTAGGTGGGGCTACCAGACTAAGAAAACTCTGAAAAAAACCGGGAAGAGCAGAGCAGAGACACCAGCAGGTGCAGAGGAAAAGACATCCATGCTGCTCTGAAAAAAGGTACCAAGCCACATGGCTCAACATGGAAATAGACTGAGTTAAGATGAAAGAATTAGCTAGCAATATGTCTGAGCCATAGGTCAATCGGCATGAAATTAATACAAGTCTTTGTGTGATCATGCAGGACTAGGCTGAGGCAGGGCTGCGAGTGGGTCCAAACCTCAGGGCTAGGCTGAAAGGTCCAGCCCCGAAACTTTTTACTACAAAGGGGTTATTTGGAAATCTAGCAAACCAAAGAAGATGAGAGACTCTTACCTACAAATGTATTTTTAGGGGACTGAAATGTGAGGAAAGGCCTTTTTTGGAGGGAGAAGAGGAGCAGAGGAGTGATGGGCAGGGTAAAATAAGAATTAAGAGAGTTCTAGGTACCACTCAGTATTGGATGGTTTTTTTGGTTGCTTTCTTTTTTTTTTTTTTTTTTTTTTTTAAACTTTATTTATTTATTTATTTATTTATTTGCCTTGGTGTTTGCCTGGAACTGGAACTACAGACAGTTGTTAGCTGCCATGTGGGTGCTGGGAATCGAACCCGGGTCCTCTGGAAGAGCAGACGGTGCTCTTAACCGCTGAGCCATCTCTCCAGCCCCCTGGTTGCTTTCTTTAGCTTTGAAGAGGAGGAGAAAGATTAGGTGTGTTTACATGGAATCATCCTTGTGTTATAATTCCAGGTAGAACATTTTTCAGATGCTGAATATCTCTCTACAGTGCAGAACTGAGCAGGCATCTGACCTGAATGCTAAGGTAGCAAATGAGACAAAATATACTATGACTGCAGAGTTGCCAAACTTTATCATTATGTTTAAATCTCCCAATTGACATATGAAGGCACCAGGGTCAATACTTTTCATTAAAGTTGCCTTCAGGTCCCTGAGAAGTAGCTTCAGCAGCCATTATCATAACCCAACAGGTCAGAACTGTTATCTACAGCAGAACTACTATGAAACTAATAAAATATTACTCAGCTCTGTGTCCGTCAAAACTACTCATATTTATAATGAACTGTAAACACTGAAAAGTTACATTTGAGTTATCCCTTAGTTCTGCTGCTTCTAGATATTACTTTCATTCCCCATAACTTACCCTAAATAATATAACCTAGAGCACATTTGGGTCTCTTTCTGTAAGTAAACAATATAGAAGAACTTAAAAGAATAGATTGTCTTAGTTATTGTTCTAGTGCTGAGAAGGGACACTAGATCAAGGCAACTCTTAGAAAAGTAAACATCTAATTGGGGGCTTGCTTAGACTTTCAGAGGTTAGTCCGTTATCATCATGGCAGCAAACATGGTGGCAAGTGTAAGGATTTCCAAAGCTTGCATTCACCTGGAATGTAACTGTCAATCATGCCCCTGGGTGTGGCGATGCAAACATGGGCCACCCACCCTTTTAAAGAAAGGGCTCACACGAGTGCCCACCCCTTCTTCCCCTTACCCCTCTCCTCTATCTCTGCTCCCTTCTGCCCCTATCTCTGCTCCCCGCTTTAATAAACTCTAGTGTAGTACTTCCAGTGTTGAGATTCCATTCACGCACTATGTACAAAAAACTAACAGCAGGCAGGCAAGGTGTTGGAGCAGTAGCTAAGAGCTACATCCTGATCTGTAGGACAAGAGAGAGAGAGACTCTAAGCTTGGCATGGTCTTTTGAAACCTCAAAACCTACCACCAACGATACAGTTCCTCCCACAAGGCCACACTTTTTAACACATACACATAGTGCCACTTCCTGGTGACTAAGCACATATGAATATGTGGGAGCCGTCCTTATTCAAATGACCACATTCTGCCCCCTGGCTCCCATAGACCTGTAACCATATCATAATGCAAAATGCACTTAGCCCAACTTTAAAAGTCTCATTAGTTTTTCAGAATCTCAACAAGTGTGTTTACAAATCAGAAGTTCAAAGTATCTTCTGAGATTTGTGGCAATCTCTTAACAGTAACTACCCTGTAAAATAAAAATAAAAAAAAAGTAGATCACATACTTCCAAAATAAAAAGGTACAGAATATGCATTACCATTCCAAAATCGAGGAGAGAAAGCATAGTGAGGAAATACTGGATCAAAGCAAGACCAAAAACCAGCTGGGCAAACTCCAAACTCTGCATCTCCATGTGTGACGTCAAAGTGCTCTTCAGATCACCAACTCCTCTCAGCTCTGTTGACTGTAACAGTTTTCTTGGCTGGGCTGGATACACACTGTCTTAGAGTTTTTATTATTGTGAAAAGACACCATGACCATGGAAACTCTCACGAAGAAAACATTTAGTTGAGGTGGCTCCATTATCATCATGAAGGGGAGCATGGCAGTGTGCATGCAGATATGGTGCTGGAGCTGAGGGGCCTGCATCTTAACTCAGGAACAGGAATCAACTGACAGTCACACTTGAACAAAGATCCCTCAAAGCCCATCCCCACCGTGACAGACTTCCTCCAACAAGTCCACACCCACTCCAACAAAGCCACACTTCTCAAACAGTGCCACTCCCTGTGAGATTATGGGAGGCAGTTACATTCAAACTACCACACACAGCTTGTCTGCAGCTCATTTTAGCACGCATCTCGGGGCTCTGTCCTCTCCAACATTTTGGGGCCTCCAGTGCAATTCAGGCTTCACCTTCACAGCTTCACACAACTGTCTCTTGCCCTTCATACAGGGACACCCCTTGTTAGTATTTCCACCATTGTTTAGCTGCCTCCAGGGGCCGACAGCTGTGCATGCTCTATATGGCTGTACAAGTCTCTGTATTCATGTGGCAAGGCCCCCCCCTCGCTTAAGAGGTGAGTCCTGCCTACCTTTCCCCCTTCCCCTCCCTCCCTCCCTCTCCCTCTCTCCCGTCTTTACCTCAGTTCCCCCACAAGGCCACACTGCACTTTCTTTCTCTCTTTCCCCTTCCTCTCCCCTCAATAAAACTCTCCACAGGAGTGTTGTCTAATGGACTAAGGGACTTTCCTCTCAGCCCTAACCCACCAAGTCCGCCATGCTATTTTAAAAATACAGCACTCCCCACCCCCCCCACCCTGATACATTTCTGGTCTCAACAGCTTTCCTGAGCTAAGGTGGGAGGGTCCACAACCCCTCTGTCATGTCCTTGACTCCAGAGCCAGAACTATGTGGCAGAAGCTGCCAAGTTCTGCAGTTGATGGGGCTAGAACTTGGCCTTCTCCTTCAAGTACATTTGTATCAGCTTCTACTGTTGATGGTTTCCTTCAGGGCTTGAGCTTTTCTTTAATTCCTTTTCACAAATTGGAAGCTTAGGTCAGTGGGTCTTGCCCTGAGTCACCATTCCCTTTATTCCATTTAGCATCAGGCTATTCTTTAAACTTTTTATCTCTTTGAGCATTGGACTTAGCTCCATTACACTTCCCGATGCTCCTTTTCTCCTCATACTGTAGCTTGTCTTTCTCCCTGTGCAGTTTGCTCCTTTTATTATAGATATGCATAACAGTGATTACTAATAACTACACACACAGTCAGTACGAAGCTGCTTTGAAATCTCCTCTGCCAAGCCCATTAATCTTAAATTCTTCAGTTTCTTTTTAGGCAGAGTTTTTAGACAAGGGCAGTAATTAGCCACCTTCTTTGCCAAATTATCACAAGAATGGTCTCCAGGCCACTTACTAATATTCTTCCCCTCGAAGCTTCTTGAGCCAGACAATTGCAATCTACATTGTTCTCAGACCACTGTCTCATTAAGCTCTGCTTAAAGCCTTCAACTGCTTTCCTAATCCAAAGTCCCAACGTTTTTCATATTCCTCTAACAAACAACATGGCCAGGCCTGTCACAACAATACCCCACTCCCTGTACCAGCTTCTGTCTTAGTCACTTGTCATTCTATTAATGTGAAGAGACACCATGACCAAGGTAACTTTTCGTGGGGAGGGTGCCAAGACAGGTTTTCTCTGTGAAGTTCTGACTGTCCTAGAACCCCCTTATAGACCAGGCTGGCCTTGAAGTCACAGAGATCCACCTGCCTCTAGCTCCCGAGTGCTGGGATTATATGCATGTGTCACCACGCTTGACTCCCAAGGCAACCCTTGCAAAAGAAAACATTTACTTGAGGGCTTGCTTATACTTTAAGAGGTTTAATCCATTATTGTCATGGCAGGGGGCAAGGTGGTAGGAAGGCATGGTGCTGGGTAGTAACTATATCCTGATCCACATGCTGTGGTGAGGGAAATTGGTCTTGGCATGAACTTTTGAAATATCAAAGCCTACATACTTCCTCCAACAAGGCCACACCTTCTAATCCTTCTAATCGTTTCAAATAGTGCATGTAGTGGGATTATGCTGTACATTGTAAATATTTGTCCCTCCTACTGATTTAACAAAAACACTGATTGGATGAAAGCAGACAGGAAGCATGGGTGGGGCTACCAGACTAAGGAAACTTTGGCGACAGGAAGAGCAGAGCAGAGATGCCACAGAGATGTCTGGAGAGATGCCAGCAGACAGAGGAAAGAAGGCAATCATGCTGCTCTGAGAAAAGTTATCAAGCCTCATGGCTAAACAAGATAAGGATCATGGGTTAGTTTAAGAGTTAAGAGTTAGCAAGTTACAGTGCTGAAATAGTTGGGAGAGCATCAGACTGAAAAAGAGTTAACCCAATCAGCATAAAATGAATATACGCTTCTGTGTGTTACTTTGGGACTGCTGGTCCAGATCTTGGGGCTAGTCTGGGCCAGAAACTTCATACTATAAGTACAACTCCCTGGTGATTAAGTATTTAATTTATAAGCCTATGGAGGCCATTCTTATTCAAAACACCACATTAAAATTGTTGGCTTATGTGGCTAGAGAGATGTCTCAGTAGTTAGGAATACTTCTTGTTCTTGCAGAGGACTGGAGTTCAATTCCCACCACCCACATGGTGGCTCACAACCATCCATAACATTGTGGTGCACAGACATACATAGGTGTATACACATAAAATAAATATCTTTTTTTACTTTGGGTTTTTTTTTAAACTTTATTTATTTATCTATTTGCCTTGGTGTTTGCCTGGAACTGGAACTACAGACAGTTGTTAGCTGCCACGTGGGTGCTGGGAATCGAACCTGGGTCCTCTGGAAGAGCAGATGGTGCTCTTAACCGCTGAGCCATCTCTCCAGCCCCTTATTTTGGGTTTTTAAGAGAGGTCTTCTCTTGCTGGGAACCAAAGCCTATATTTGGCTTTTAGTATAGCTATGTTAGCTTGGCCATTTTCAGTTTATGAGTTAGCCATGTTTATAGGCAATTACATGACTCACCCTAGGTTGCCAGGAATAGCTTTATCTTCCTAATAGAAAGGAACACCTATGCAAATAATCTGCAGCTAAAACATCTCACAGATTAGGTCACAGAGCAACCCTTCCCCATGACTCTCTGCCCTGCCGACCTCCTTCTTTACTATATAAAACCCCTGAGGGAAAAAAATCACCCAGCTTGAACGGAATACTGTCCTGCTGTGTCATTCTTCATGTCTCTTGCCCCTTCCATTTCTTCCCTCTAGGTCACGGGTCCCTGTTCTTTAGTCCCGATGGTTGGGACATTCTCTGTGTTTAACACTGGCTGCCCTAGAACTGTCTCTGTAGACTGCACTGTTCTTGAACTCACAAAGATCTGCCTGCCTCTGCCTCCCAAGTGCTGGAATTAAGGGGGTGCACCACTACTGCCCAGCTAAATCTATTTTTTTAAATGATTAGTTTCTAGAGATTATCCAGAGTTTGGGATTTTTCACGGTTTTAAGATATTGTGTAGGGTCACAGTAAATATTCCTCCCTGAAGATGAAAATTATTCAAACTCTAAAAAATCCACAGGCAGGGATAAATTTGCTATAGAAGAAAGCTTAATTTTCAGGGGTTCTCATTTGGTAGAGTATGTCTACCAATGCATTATATCCAATTTGTGTGTATGTGTATGTATGTATATATGTATGTGTGTATATACTGGGTCTCATGATTCTAAGGCTGGCTAGAATGACCTTGAACTTCTAATCCTCCTTCTTCTACCTCCCAAATGCTGGCATGACAGGTGTATGCTACATATCCTTCTTGCTTGTTTTTTCTTGTGTTTAGCAACATCAGAAATGTGTTCATCTTCCTGAAGCCTGCTGTACACATGCCCAACTCAGAAGTTAGAGATTGGGGTGGAGATTCATTCAGGTCTGTCCAGTGTCTTCTCTGGCTCCTCTCCTAGATTTTTCCCTCTTATTCCAACCCACCCACACTCACTTTCCATTAACACTCCAAACATTCTCATCTGATATTCCTTCCTTGTCCTTTCTTTTCTCTCTGATTTCCAATCAAATAAGACTAAGATTTTCTCCAAGTTTTAGCCACCACACATGGTACTGTTTGGGGCCTACTATCTGCATAAAAACTACAAACTCTGGATACTCACCTAGTGTCGTGTCTTTCTCTCAATTATAAACTCCTAGTGTGGGCCTGCCATTAGCTCCTTTCCATTGTCTTTAGTTGGCAAAATGAATGGCTTTCTCCAGAGCCTAAAGCTATGGTCTGCTACAGCCAGAAACATTCTTTACCATCTTTTATAAAGATACTTGGGGGCTGGAGAGATGGTTCAGCAGTTAAGAGCACTGATTGTTCTTCTGGAGGACCTGAGTTCCATTCCTAGCATCCACATGGCAAATAACAACTGTCTGTAATTTCAAGATCTGACACCCTTACACAATTATACGTGCAGGCAACACACCAATTCACATAAAATAAAAATAAATATTAAAAAGATACTTGGATAATTCTTGTAGGTTTTGCATTTTAAAATACTAGCCTGAGATAGTGATGCATGCCTTTAATCCCAATACTCAGGAGGCAGAAGCAAGCAGATCTCTGAGTTTGTAACCATACAGGTTTACAGAGCAAATTCCAGAACAATCATGTTTCCACATAGAGAAACCCTGTCTCAAAACATCATCAAAACAAAACAAAACAAAAATGTGCAATGCTGGGGCTAGAGAGATGGCTCAGCGGTTAAGAGCACCGTCTGCTCTTCCAGAAGACCCGGGTTCGATTCCCAGCACCCACATGGCAGCTCACAACTGTCTGTAGTTTCAGTTCCAGGCAAACACCAAGGCAAATAATTAAATAAATAAATAAAAGTGGAAAAAAAAGTGCAATGCTGAGTACTGAGCTTACAGCCTTGTGTAAAACTACAAATACTCTGCCAATAGAGATACACCCCTAGCCTCAAGTTTTGCATTTTAAAGTATATTTGCTTTACATATGCTTTTCAGACCCATATAAATAATGCTGTATATAAACGAGCCCATAGTCTTGTTCTTTAGTAGGAAAATATCCATCCAAACAACTTTTGCTTGATTTTTTAAAAAATATTGTTATTTTATGTGAATTGGTGTTTTGCCTGTATGTATAATTGTGTAAGGATGTCAAATCTTGGAATTACAGACAGTTGTTAGCTGCCATAGAGATGCTGGGAATCGAACTCAGGTCCTCTGGAAGAACAGTCAGTGCTCTTAACCACTGAGCCATCTCTCCAGCCCTGATGGGGTTTTAAAAATGATTTTTTATCATCTTTATTTATGTGTAGGTGTGTGTGTTTCTGCATGTGGGTACATACATGAGACTGCAGGTTCCTTCAGAGGTGTCAGATCCCCCAGAGTTGGAGTTATACAAATGGTTAGGAGATGTCTTACATGGATGCTGGGAAACAAGCTGAGGAACAGCAAGTGGTCTTAACCTCTGTCTTAGTTAGGGGTTCTATTGCTGTGAAGAGACACCATGACCATAGAAACTCAACATTTAATGGGCTGGTTTAAAGATTCAGAGGTTTAGTTCATTATCATCATGGTGGGCAGCATGCAGGCAGTCATATTGCTGGAGCTGAGTCATCAGCAAACAAGGTCTGAGACACGGGGCACAGCTTGAACATATATGAGACTGTGGTGATATTTTGTTTGTACTCTAAAAGCTTGGATGGAGATCAGAGGACAAAGTTAGCCAGTAGTTAACCTTCCAGGCCAGGCAGTGGTGGCTCGCAACTTTAATCCCAGCACAAGGGAGATGGAAACAGGAATATAGAGTGGATGGAGACAGGATCTCAGCCATTCAGTTTGAGGATTCAGAAACAGGATCTCACCATTTTCAGCTAAGGAGTTGGCGAAGTGAGGTGGCTGTAGCTTGCTCCTTTGTCTCTCTGATCTTTCATCATTTACCCCAATATCTGGCTCCAAGTTTTAATTATTAAGACCAGTTAGGATTTTTGCTACATGAGACCTCAAAGTCCACCTCCACAGTGACACACTTCCTCAAACAAATCCGTCCTATTCCAACAAAACTACATTTCCTGATAGTGACACCACTCTCTATGCGCTTATGGGGGACCAACTTCCTTCAAACTACCACAACCACTAAGTACGGAGAATCTTATTCTGTAGCCCAGACTGGGCTGAAATTGGTATCACTGATAAACTACTACATTCTTTAGCAAAGCTTTAGAAAGCAGAGGAAATCACTTTCAACATTTTCACTTTCGTGAGAAAAACGGATGGAGAACTCTCTCTCTTCTGTCCTCTTCCGGCTAGACCAAATACAGGACGGTTTTTTAAAAAGGGGGGGTGGGGGGAGAAAACTCAGAAGTTCTTTCAGGGCTGGGCGTTAGATGACGGACATGGATTTCTACCAATTGTATAAGGCTTCTTGCACGAGGTTTTTCGCCAAGGAAGTATCAAGAGCTGGCCAATGAGAGCGGGACTATTTCAGCTAGCGGCGACCAATGGAAGAAGAAGAGAGGGTATTGGTCGCCGCCTGTGCGGGCTAACCAATGGGAGCTCGCCGAGCCGCAGCTTGAGCGCCGCGCCAGGAGTCCCAGAGAGTAGTTTGGCGCGGGCCCGGTGCGCGCTCAACTTTGCGCGGCAACGACTGCAGAAGTCGCCCTCTGTCGGGGCTTTGCTCCCTGCAGTTGGAGGTGAGGCGGGTACCTGCTCCTCTGGCCCCGTGCTTCTGCTTGCAGATTGTCTTCCTTCGGCCCGTGCTTGGTGCCGGGCCTAGTGAGGTTGGCCGAGGACGGGTTGGGAACTTCCTTCCTTCCCAAGGAATATGGGGGTCGGGAGCCAGAAAGGCTGAAACGAGCTCTCCGGAAGAAGCTGTAGCAGGGTTCGGCTTGCGCCGTTTGCGGGCCCCAGACGGAAGTAGTTCAGGTGCCTCCGGTGCTGCTCGAGCCTCGGGGACTCATTGGCCCTGGTTACGAACTGTTCAACAGAACTGAAATTTTGCCACCAGCACTCTAGCGTAACTGTGACGTAAGTATATTCTTGATCTCTTTTCTGCGGGTGAACAGGCTTGGATAGACAGGTTAAGAAACTTTAGCCTGAATTCGAACCCAGGTCAGACTGAATCCCCTCGGCCTCTAGACGTCCTGTTTATTGTGGGTTCCCCCCCCCCTCCCCCGGTTCCAAAGCTTCCTTGGAAGATGGCAGATGTGGAGTTCACGTTTTTGAGGAGGGCCACTGACATTTCGTGGCGATCACTAGCGTTTTTGCAAAGTGCTGAGGGTAAAGAAAAGACGGCTGACTTGTGGGTTTGTTTTAGACATAAATCCTAGGTTCGTGTACAGGATTTGGGAAAGGTGTTTATTGCTTTCTACCAGTGCGATTGAGGAACTGATTTGTTAACTTTAAATAGCCACCTGGTAGTATTCAGAATGGACAGTTAACGTGGCCCAAGATTCTGCCATTATTGATCCGGTTCTGCCTTTTGTTTACATTAAGTCTGAAGTAATGTCTCTAGAGTGCTTGTGTAATTTAGGCATGCTTGTTTGTGACGTCAAATTGGAGGCAGTCCTGTTTCTGCCTCTCAAGGAATGGAATTACTGTTGTGAAAAATATTAAGATAATTCTTGTGAGGATGTCAGTAAACCTTGGAGTCACATTAAAAGCCTTAGCTTATGTGTTGCCGAGGAGTAGTGAAGAATTTTTTAAGCATATTCCTTTTCTTTTTTGCGTAAAAAGTTAAAATTGATAAGTTCTTTTGTAGAAGTCTACTGGGTTTTTAGTAATGTAAAGGTCCTGGCATGTTCTTAGCTGCAGTTTTGGTTTATCATTTAGAGTTTTTTCCTTGTGTTTTTGAGAAGCAGAAGATATAGCACCAGGTATGAAGATATAACACCAGCTATGAGGTCGATGATACGTGGAATTCTCTGCCGTTCCCTTCCAGTTGAAATCAGAACTGGTTGCTCTCTAATTAATTAAATTTATTAAAATAAGGTTTTGCCAAGTAACTCAGGCTTCTGAAACTGGATTTGTAGTTCAGGCTAGCCCAGTCATCATTCTAACACTACCTCCATCCTGTGCAGCATATTTGTCTTTGATGTACTTGTGTATGTGCCAGGATTAATCCAAATACCTGTGTAAACGAGACTAGGGCTAAGCTTCAGTCCTCAGTCCCCATTCTTTCAGCTTTTCTCAAAGAAACTTAAATTTTATCTTGCAAATGTAAGAATGCCTTGTAAGAATGTCTCGTGTGGCTCGGCTGAGAGTAGATGAGTCGGTGGAGGTAGATGGTAGAGCAGTATACTTAGTGTGTACAAGACCCTGTTTTCATCCCCCCCAATATCACACGGACCAAAAGCTTGCATTTCTGTATATCCCTGTCACTTTTGATGCTATGAAAGATTAATATTACCTGCTATATACAGCATTTTGTTTGTTTTGATAAACGTCTATATGTAGGTTGAGACAAAATTGCAGGGTTTCTGGGAGATTACTTTTATATACATAAAGAATCCTTATTATAAGCATCCTTATTATAAGTCTTTATATTTTGGGACATTCTATGATTATAGGAAAATGGTTGTAAATGGTTTGCTTTGGTCTGGTCTTGTCTTGTAGCCCAGGCTGGCCTTGAATTGAATTCATGGTGATCCTTCAGGCTCCAGAGTTGGTTGTCAAAAAATTTCTTACTTTATTAAATTTTAAGCATTTTTTTAATCCTCTGTTTTGCTAAAAAGAATCTTAAAGAGAAATTCTGAGAGACTACTGGTTATATCAGGTAACTTTTTAAAAGTCTGTTTACTAATATGTTTTACAAATACTGTATCTCTAGTGATGGCACATGAAGCAATGGACTGTGACCTTCAAGTACCATTAGATGTTACTATAGAACAGGCTACTTCAACTGAAGTTATCGGCCAACGGGCACCTCTCCTCCAGCCTGCCCTTCCTGAAGTGGTCAGCAGCCAAAGTGGAGCATTTGGTCTGCTTGTGCCCACTGAAGTGGTCAGCAGCCAAAGTGGAGCATTTGGTCAGCCTGAACCCCCTGAAGTGGTCAGCAGCCAAAGTGGAGCATTTGGTCTGCCTGTACCCACTGAAGTGGTCAGCAGCCAAAGTGGAGCTTTTGGTCAGCCTGAACCCCCTGAAGTGGTCAGCAGCCAAGGTGGACTGCCTCTCCTACAGCCTGTACCACCAGCATCCATTGACTTGACAGAGGAGGTCCAGCCTTCAGAAGAAAATATGGAGATTGTCAATCCAGGAACTTCAGAGGAGCACAGTCAGGGATCTGGTGCTAACCAGACTGTCCAGGCTGCTACGGCAGTGTCTATGAACAACTTCATCAGTGGGCTGCAGAGACTTCATAACATGCTAGAATTCCTGAGACCTCCTTCAGGCCAAAGTGTGGGGCCAATGAGAATAAGGAGAAGAACAGGATCCATTTTGAGGGCAAGAACTGGAGGGTCTCAGAGGCCAGATGGTGCCAGGTAAAATATAAGTTAAATGATTGATGCAACTGTATGGATTGTGAAACTCAGATTCTGGTCACACCCCCAGTGCTACCAAAGTTATCTTTTCAGAATCCTCACTTCCTGGTAGATTTGCCTTGTTTACTTTAGTATTGAGAGGTTGGTTTCAGTGGTGTGCTTTGAAAACTAGAAGCAAGTTTGTCAACAGCAGTATTTGTTTTTATTATTTTAAATTGTGTGTCATGTGGAGGTCTGTGTGTAGGTACATGCATGAGAGTCCAGATATTCAAGGAGGCTAGAGGCATTGGATCCCCTAGAACTGGAGTTACAGATGGTTGTGAGATTCCATCGATTGTTTGCTTGAAAGTATGTGTGTGTACGATATATAATATATGGTTGGTGCCCATTAAAGTCAGGAGAGGCATTAGCTCTCCTAAAACTGGAGTTACAGATAGTTGTAGCCTGCATGTGGGTGCTGGGAACCAAACTCGGGTCCTTTGTAAGAGCAACAAGTGCTCCTGAGCCATCTTGGCAGCTCTGTGATATGTTAGTTTTCACCAGAAACATTGAGTGCCTGGAATAACTAGGAAGTATCATACTATATTCTCCTGTCTCTCTCTATACATACAGGTTGAGAACACCAGTGTATGCCTATTTTCAGGTAAGCAGGTCTCAGCCCTCTGTGCCAGCCACCGATCCTGATTCAGAGACTAGGACCCCGACATCAGGGACAGATTCTGACAGTGACAGCCCTGCGGAGAATGACGAGGATGTTGTCCAGGCAGAACCTGAGGCTGGCACTCCAGGTCTGTGTTTTATTCCTATTCCAAAACTAAAATCCACATAGCAAACATGGATTTCACTGGCCATGGTGACGTTGGAAGACTTTGATCTGTCTCGTAATTTTCTGTAGTTTGTGTTCCAACAAATCAGTTCCTTTGTAATGACACCTACGTTCCCTTTCACTCCTATACTGAAATGGTCCTGTAACCTGAGATAGTTACTGACCGCCACACTAAGCCAGTGATAGAGTTCTTTAATAATGGCTAGACCAAGAGTAAGATTACACCTCCAAAAGTTTAGGGGTACATCATTTTTCAAAAAAAACAAAACAAAACAAAACCAACCACAGTTACGTCAGTGTTAGAGGGCATTGGAGTGAGTGACCTGTAACATCTGTCTTTGTCCAGGTACAACATGGCAGTTATTGATGTTTGTGTCCTCTAGTTGTTTTAGCTTTATGTTTAAGCTTGCACAAACATTTAATTATTTTGGCTAATGCATCTGGACCATGGTCAGTCCCAAAAGGTATGGCCAAGGTGGGTGTGGCCTGAAGGCTGAAAAGTTTCTGGGCAGACTTAAAATGAAGTCAGGACAAGATGTTGTTACTTTAGTCACTTCAGTACGTCTGAGGAAGTAGATTGTATATTTAAAAGTTTTGTGTGCCTATGTTGTTAGCACAAATCATTTTGGAGGCTGCAATAGGATGATGTTAATCTAAGGTTAGCTTGGACTATATAATAAATTCAGCAGTCTGAGTTGTGACTTTCATATCTTACTATGTTATATTTTGTGTAGATTGAATTTTGATGAACAGAGATCTTTAAAGTAGATGTCCTGTTTACATTTAAAATCCAGATTGTGTTTTCTCAAAACCTTTTCTTTTAAAAAGTATTTTAGATATTTTTAAAATTTTACTTTATGTTTATGAGTATTTTGTCTGCACATATATGTATTTGTACCATGTATATTCCTGTGCCCAAGGTGGTTAGAAGATGGCATTGGAGTCTCCGAAGCTAGAGTTATATCAGTGGTTGTGAGCCACCATGTGGCTGCTGGAAACTGGACAGAGGTCCTTTGCAGCAAGATCAACAAGTGCTTTTACTTACTTAGTCATATCTCAAGACCCTGTTTTTGGTTTTTGAAGACAGGCTTTCTCTTTGTAACAGTTCTGGCTGTCCTAGAACTCACTTTGTAGTTTAGGCTGGCCTCAGGCTCAAAGAGATCTGCCTGCCTTTGCCTGCTGAGTGTTGGATTAAAGGCAGTGCCACCACTGTCCTGTATGGTGTCTTATTTGTAGCATGTGTGGTTGATTTTTACTGCATGTTCCTCATTGCCTTTGGAATTGTTGGTAGGAATAATTTTGTGCCCAAGATTAGAAAACCTTTTTTTCAGCTGTAGTGGTGAAGGCATGCCTATAAGCTCAGTACTTGAAGTCAGAGGCAGGCAGATCTCTGTGAGTTCAAGGCTAGCCAGCCTTGTCTACAGAGCAAGTTCCAGGACAGCCAGGGCTACACAGAGAAACCTGTCTCAAAAAACAAAAGAAACCAGCAAAATACATATAGTGAAAAAGATGAGAATTAATCACTGTAAAGAGCAACTTTAAAGAGGAATTTTTAATGTAAATTAGATTATCTATTATTAGATGGTATTAAGGAATACTATTAATTTTTCAAGATATATTAGTGATATAGTGTTTATATGGAGAAAAAGGTTTTAGTGGTATTTTAAAGGATTTTACAAGTATATTGACACTTTAAGGTTTGTCTGGTATTCAAACGTACACAAAACAATGGAATAGAGCATAAGAATTTGTGAGTTTTTTATATTACTATTTTAGATATTTTATTTGTATAAATGTATTGCCTACATGTATGCCTACTGCCCAGGAGGTTATGAGGTTCTTTAGAACTGAAGTTAGGATGGCTATGAGCTATCATGTGGATTCTGGGAAATAAACCTGGATCTTCCACAAGAATAACCAATGCTCTAAACCACTGAGCCATCTCTCTAGCCCCTGATTTGCTTTTTAAACTGAGTGTTGGCTATTTGTGGGTAATACTGTTTTGTCTACATATGGAATAGTCAAAATAAATAATAGTAATAAATCACTGGTGTTATATGGTAGATTTGACATCCTTTTGCAGGAATACTATAAATTCAGATGTACAGCTGCAGTGAGGCTCTGCTATTAGCGTCTCATATCTAATGTCTGTCTTTTATATATTTTCTATGTTGTCATGTCTGGATACAACTTGGTAGATCAAGGAGTTGTCTCAACAGAGCAAGAAGCTACATCTGTCACAGAATGTGATGCAGTTCCTGAAAAGGTAACATGAATTATACACCACCCATCATTTTTTTGTCTTATATAAGGTCTTACCTGCCGTTAATCTGGCTTTTAACTCCGGATTCTCCATCTTGGCCTAAGAGCTAGGGGTTTCAAGCATATGCCACCACATTCAGTTCGAACATCCTTTTAAATAAGACTATAGGTTAAATTGGAAAGCTTTGCATGCTTTGTGGATAAGAAATCCAGGTGTGGTTTCTATTTCAGTTATTCATTGTGTGGTTGTCTTTTTTTTTCTCTTTCTACAACACAGTTTCTCTGGGTAGGGCTGGCTGTCTTGGAACTCTCTGTAGTCCAGGCTGGCCTCGAACTCAGACATCTGCCTGCTTCTGCCTCCCAAGTTCTGGGATTTAAGGTGTGCACTATCACCTGTCTGTGATGGCTTTTTTTTATATGACTGCTTCCTCTCATGTTTTAAAATGTTTGGGATATATGGGGGCTGGAGAGATGACTCAGCAGTTAAGAGCACCGTCTGCTCTTCCAGAGGACCCGGGTTCGATTCCCAGCACCCACATGGCAGCTAACAACTGTCTGTAGTTCCAGTTCCAGGCAAACACCAAGGCAAATAAATAAATAAAGTTTAAAAAAAAAAATGTTTGGGATATTTGACAATAACCTAACAAGGTTAAATACCGTTTAAAAAAATGAGATGTAAGTGTGGTTTATAAATAAGCCGAATGTGATTAAAAACTTGTTTGAGACAAGGTCTTGCTATCTAATCCTGGCTTTGCCTGGATCTCATTGTATAGACCAGCCTGATCTGTAATTCATAGAATTCTGAAGGGCTGGCATTAAAGGCCTTGTACTAGTTTGTTTGTTTGTTTTAGGACAGTCTTGATAAGTAGCCCAGACAGGCCTTGTTTTAATAATTGTATGTTTCTTATCATAGGATACATTTTGGTCAACTTCCAGTTATGCACACTGTTGCTCTTTTTTCTTTCCTTTTTAAAGTTTTTTTCTGATATAAGTCAATATATCCCTAACCCTAACCCTAACCCTTGGACAGTTAACAGTTAATTGTGATTATATTTATGAAATATATTTCTAGCAGGGATTGCTATATCAAAGGATGTTGACACATGAGACTCCCATTTGAAAATTATTGCAACCTAACAACCACAGCAACACTACTTAAGCATGTCTGGTTTTCTTTTCTCACTGAGAAGGTTTCACTTGGTCCTCCTGGTTGGCTTACTGAGTAGCTCAGGGTAGCCTTAGAATTTGTCTGTCTTGGCCTCCCAAGTGCTGGGATAACAAACATACATCCACAGTGGTGATTGGTATCATCAGGTAGCAGTGTATGCTTGTCTAATAAATTAAAAATTGTTTCTTAGTTGCATTAAGTAACCATAAATGATTGCTTTTTGATCAGTGTGTGTGTTTGTTAAGATTCTTATGTTCTTTGTTTTCTCATATACTTTGACTGGAATGATCTGAATAAGGGTATAGGAGTTGATAATCAGTTTAATTTTGTATGTATAAAGAACCTTCTTTATACATACAAAGGTGTATATGTACATACAAAGGTGTATATAGGGAGGTGGAGGCAGGTGGATCTCTGTGAGTTTGAGGACAGCCTGGTCTACAAATTGTTCCAGGACAGCCAAGGCTGAGAAACACTGAGAAACCCTATCAAAAAACAAACAAAAAAGAACCTTTTTGACCAGAACAACTCTGACACCAATAGACATGCTAATTTAGAAGAGAGAAAGCTAATGAATGAGGCCTCTACCCTAGACAAAGAACTATAGGCAACTAAAGAATGCTAAAAGCAGGGGAAGCAGTCTTCTCTGGAAAAGCAAACCAAGTAGTTATCTAGTACCAGTGGTCAGCCCAGCAAACATACATATGAGTAACATGTGGACTGAGCAGGTTGTGTTTATGTGTCTTATATATAGATACAGAAATATGTATATATACACACACACACACATGTATAACAACAATTAAAGAAAAAGCAAGGTCATATATTTGGTTGGAGCAGTAGTAGCACACATGATTCAATGTCAGTCTAGGCTGTGTAGCAAGACCCTGTCTCCAAAAAGTAAAAAAGTGCCTACCTACTACCTATCAAGGTAGTTTCCAGTTGGTTTTTGCTGTACTTTCTATAGCTTTGGAATGGTAACTGCTTTTCTTTGGACTAGAAAAGAAAGAGGATCAAAGAATTTTGTAAAATCAAAAATAGAAGGCCAAAGCTTTTCTACTGGTAAATGCACTCCCTGATACCCGTGTCGTGGACAGAGAACCAACTTGAAAATTGTCTTCTTAACCCCACATAAACGAATGAATGAAAACAAAAAGTATGCCAGGTGTGGTGGTACATGCCTGTAATCCCAGCACTCAGAAGGCTAAATTGAGAGAGTCTGAATTTGAGGCCAGTATGGTTCAGTATTCAACTCTTTTTTAACAACAGGAAAAAAAAAAAAAAAACCCACTATTACTCAGATGTAACTTGATGGTAAAAGACATATTTAGCACTTTTAAGGTTCCACCTCACCCTCAAAAGTGTAGATCACATATATATACAGCGTATGTTTTGTCAGATTGTATTTTGTAAAAATGGCGTGTATCTAGTAGGTGTTGCACATTCTTTGTAGCTGTTCAGTTAGGTTTGTTTTGGTGTAGTTTTATTTGGTAGTTTGCACACAAGACTGTTTTTGCACCTTCTCAATTGAACGTGTTTTGGCTTTCATCCGGCAGTCTCCCCAGAAACCCACCGATGCACTGTCTACTGATGACGAAGAAGGTGACACTTGTACAATATGTTTGGAACAGTGGACCAGTGCCGGGGACCATCGGCTCTCAGCCTTACGCTGTGGGCACCTTTTTGGATATAAATGCATTTCTAAGTGGCTCAAAGGACAGACACGAAAATGTCCTCAGGTAAGGACCATGAACAAGGACTGTGTTTTAAGTCAGAATCCCTAGAACGTTACTGATGTGTCTCATTGAACTCTTTAGTGCAACAAGAAAGCCAAGCACAGTGACATCGTTGTCCTTTACGCCCGATCTCTCAGAGCTTTGGACACTAGTGAACAGGAACGCATAAAAAGGTAGGTGAAGGCTGGTGGGGTAGTTTAGTGGAAAGAAGGAAAGAACTGACCCCCGCAAGTTGTCCTCTGACCTCCATACATGTATGTATATACAATACAGTAAATAAATGTGATGGGGAGCAGGCGTTAAAATCTGCCTAGTTAGAGTTTCTTTTCTTTCCTTCTTTTTTCTTTGTTTGTTCGTTTCTTGGGTTTGTGTGTGTGTTGGTTTTTTCTCTGTATAGCCCTGGGTATCCTGGATCTCACTCTGTAGAGCTGGCTTATTTCAAACTGACTAAGAGATGTGCTTGTCTCTGCCTCCTGTGCTGAAATTAAAGGTGTGCACCACTGCTGCCTGGCTAGACTTCTCCAGTTTTTTGTATACCCATTTAACCCCTCTGCTCCCTGTCTGAACCTTTGGCTGCTCCCAGGATTGGGGGCTTGGGCACATTCAATTTGATCCTTTTTTTTTTTTTTAAAGTATAAGCCCCATTTTATTTTTCCAAGATGTTTTTCCCTTCTGTCTCTACGTAGCCACCACTTTACATGGGCTTTGGTGGAGGTCGTGGTACCGAACTAGCAGGTCTAAATCATGGCAGGGGTGTTCAGTCCTTGCTGGCTTCATGAGACTGATTCCTGACTAGCACAGCTCACACAATAATGAAGCTTGATATAGAATTTGGGAAGCACATAAGCATCGAAGACACTTGCTTCAGATATGTCTCTGACAGCAGCGGCCTCTACAATATTCTGGATGTCGAACTTTTTTTTTTTAATATTTTATTTTTATTTTATATGAATTGATGTTTGCCTGCATGTATAATTGTAAGGGTGTCAGATCTTGGAATTACAGACAGTTGTCAGCTGCCATGTGGATGCTGGGAATGGAACTCAGGTCCTCCAGAAGAACAGCCAGTGCTCTCAACCGCTGAGCCATCTCTCCAGCCCTGATGATGAACTTCTTAATGGCCTTGTCCTTGGACAAGCACTGGGCACAGTTCGTGCAGCAAATTGGCTGCATGTGGCCACAGCCCTTTTTGTTGACCTTGTTTCTTCTTTTTTTTGGTCATCTTGCAGCCAAGACCTGAAAGAGGCGGTCCTTTTCTTTATCTAGAGGCACTCTTTGCTTCTTAAGTATATCTAATAAGGAATTATTCATATCCTTTTATTATGACTCTGGGGTTTTACTTCTGACTTGAGATTTCTGAAGATAATTGAAGTTATGATCTCAGGCATTGTTACTTACATAATCACATTCCGCATGATTTGTTATCTGTACAGCATTGAAAATGTGAGACTGGGAGCCTGAGGTGGTGGCGCATGCCTTTAATCCCAGGACTCTAGAGGCAGAGGCAGGCAAGTCTCTGTCGGTTTGAGGCCAGCCTGGTCTACAAAGAGTTCTAGGATAGTCATGGCTACATAGAGAGACCCTGTCTTTAAAAAAGAAAATAAAGGGCTGAAGAGATGGCTCAGCAGTTAAGAGCACTGACTGTTCCTCTGGAGGACCTGAGTTCAATTCCCAGTACCCACATGGCAGCTAACAACTGTCTGTAATTCCAAGATCTGACAACCTTACACAGTTATACATGCAGGCAAAACACCAATTCACATAAAATAAAAAATAAATATTAAAAATAAATAAATAAATAAAATGTGAGACTGCGGTTGGGAAGTATTGCGTGATGGTAGAACACTTGCTTAACATTGCAAGGCCCCAGGTTTTATCTTAGCACTGGGGAAATAATAAAAAATTTGAATGAAGATGTGGTTTGGCATGGTTGTTCACACCTGTAATTCAGCACTTTGGGGGTTAATGCAGAATTTTGAGAAATTAAAAACCAGCTATGTTCCTCTGACTGTCCTGGAACTCAGGCTGGCCTCAAATTCAAGAGATCTGCCAGTTTCTGCCTCCCAAGGGCTAGGATTAAAGGCATGAACCACTATGCCCAGCTAAGACTCAATCCTTTTTTTTTTTTTTTTTTTTTTTTAAGTTTAATGCTGCACCTTATGGTAGTTTCAGGCTCAGGCAAGAGGGTTGCTTGAGTTGAGCAGTTTAGAGCCAGCATGGCTCATCTTCATCTCAGTTAGTGGTTGAGAGGATCCAGGTTTCCATTCCAAGCACCCACAATGGACAACTCACAACCATCCTTAACTTCATTTCCAGGGAAACTGATACCGTCATCTGGAATGGGGCACTGCATGCATGGTTATATATGCAGATAAACTGAGATGCATACACGTACTCAAAAAATTTCTCTATGTATTTATTTTAGTTTTCCAGAGCAGAGTTTCTCAATATAATAGCCCTGGATGGAACTCCCTTTGTAGACCAGGCTGTCCTCCAATTCAGAGATCTGCCTACCTCTGCCTCTTGAGTGCTGGGATTAAAGGTGTGTCCTACCACCACCCAGCTTCATACTCATAAATTTAAAAATAAAATTTTATAAGAGATCACCAACTCAGGTTATAGAAATGGCTCAGTGGTTAAGAGCACTTACTGCTTTTGGAGAAGACCTGGATTCTAGTGGCTTACAACCGTCTGAAACTCTAGTTCAAGGGGTCCAATGGCCTCTTTTGACTTCAGGCACCAAACACGTGCATGGTATATGGAGATTCCGATAGGCAAAACACTCATATACATTTAAGGAAAGTAAATGCTAAAAGAAAAAAATCATTCTCAAATAAAGCAATTGCCTAGCTTACCAAAAGCCCAGAGTCAAGCCTCACAACAACATGAACTTGGTAGTATGACTGTAATTCTGGCACTAGGGAGGAGGTGGAGGCAGAAAGATCAAGAGTTCAGGGTCAATTTAGGATACATGAGACCAAAGCTCAAAGAAAAAAGATTAAACATATTCCCTGTTTTGTTTATATTTTGAGACAGTCTTACTCTTAGCCTGTGTTGGCCTGTTAATGCTGTTTTCCCAATGCCTCAGTTTCTCAAGTGTTAGAATTACCAGTGCACAGCACACCACCACATCTGGTGTGACACATTTCTTAGTGGTTCTCTTTCTTATTGTGTGTCACCCTTCCCTTTAAAATAGCTTTCTTTACAGAAGATTTGTTAAGTGAAGTTTACATATACAGTATTTGTTTAAAAAAAAAAAAAAGCTTTTATAGGTCCTACATAGTGTTATTAGCACCACTTAAAACATGATTTAAGAACATTAAAAATTACGGCATGTTAGCTAGTGAGATGGCTCTGTGGATAGGTAGATCACTAGAGCCCATGAGTTCTGTTTGAGACCAACCTGGGCAACTTGTAAAAAGTCTGCTTTTTAAGTATTGTGGAGACTTTTGTTGTTTAAGATGGTCTCTAAATTGTCTAGGCTGGCCTTGAACTCTGTAGACCAAACAAGCTGAGAATTTGTGGGCCTGGTTGTTTCAGCTTCCTAAATAGTAATTACAGGCACCACCCAGCTCAGCCTGTGTGAGTTTTTGTTTCCATGCAGATACATCAATCTCTTGTTTATACTTGTTTCTATTACATGATCTTTGAAATTTTTGTCACATTGGATCATAACTCTGAAGTCTGAAGTCTGATCTCATGGATTACAACTGCTGTAGTATATTTATTAAATCCTGTGTTCTTTTTGAAGAGACTTTTCATTGCTACCTGGGTCTTAAGTCAAGGATGTTGTTCACCTGTTTTTTGGTTTTGTTTTGTTTTGTTTTTTGTTTTTTTTTTTGTCATTTTTTTTTTGTCATTTAGGCATTTTGTAATCCATTTGGCCTTGCTCTTAGTAGACAAGGATAACTTCTCATTTTCATCTGTCTTTTAAAGATTACTTATTTAATGTGCATGGGATGGGTATTTGGTGAGCATGAATATGTGTGCACTATATGTATGTCTGGTATTCTCAGAGGACAGAAGAAGGCATCAGATTCCTGGAAATAGAGTGCCAGGCAAGTGTGAACTGTCATATGGGTTCTGAGAACTGAACCCTGGTCCTATGAAAGAATAATAAATGTTCTTAACTGCTGAGTGAGCCATTTCTCCAGCCCCCTAACAGAGCACTTTGTTGTCTTTGTTTTAATTAGAGTCTCACTCTGACTTAACCTCTGAGCTTAAGTGATCCACCTGCCTCAGCCATATTTGGGCTAATCTGATTTTCTTTGTCTTGCAGCCCAGTTGAACTGTAATAGTTTGGGGATTTTTTTTTTAATTTCTCATGAAATAAATAAGGGCAGCAATGTGATTCTAGTTTTTATATCCTTCTCTGCAATTTCAGTGATGTGGAATTTTGTTCTTTCGTGTTTTATATATATTTATGTACATAAATATATATTTAAATGTAAAATTATGTTTAAGTACATGTAAATTTATGGGTATATGCTATTATTTTTTAACTATTCATGTATTTTGCCTTTATTCTAATTGGCCTTTTGTTAGAAGGAAGTGTAAACTTCTTTATCTTTTTAAGCTTTAGCCTTTTTGGTTCTGTCAGTTTGATTGTTTACAGCAGTTTAGTTTTTTACACCAATAGATAATCATTTCACACTTAAGTTTAATATTTTTCACTTTGCTTTAGCTCAAGCAGTGAGTTGGTTCTCTCTCTCGTTTTCCATACTATTTTTAGTCTCCATTCAATAGTAGAAGTCAAATTTCTGGCTTCTGTTGCTTGTTTTTCACACCAAACCCCAGTGGGCTGGCTGTTTAGTACTACATGTTACTAGAAAGATTATTTTGTACTTCATTATGTGCTGTGATAATACTTACAGTAAAGTATGTTTATCACAATGTGAACTTAACTATATCAGCTTGCTTTATGGAGTCTGCTTGGATCCAACACAACTCAAACACCAAGTCAATGCAGAAAACAAGAATTTATTGTAATGTAGCCACCACTGATTGATGAAGGCTGCAGAACAGATTTGGGAGCTGAACTGCCACCTCAAGCCAAAGTGTTACAGAGCTTCGTAAGCATGAAACTACGAACATCTGATCTGTACCAAGTTTCAAATTACATTTTTCACCAATCAGGATTCAGGGATTAGAGACTTTCCTAGGAACATATCTTGGTAGTATACATATCTTCTTCTCACTGGTTGGTTTACTCAAGTATGGCCAGGTAGCTTGCCTACTATTTTTGTCTCAACTTGCCAACCAGGATGTCTGATTTATGTCAAACTTTGACCATTATTCAAAATGGAAGTGCTATCTAGAATGGTTTCAGTTTTGGTTTTGTTCCTTCTTACACTGGGAAGTCTTCTGTAGCGTTCCTAATACTCATCTGCCTGGCTTTTCCCTTCTAGTGACTTACTGAATGAACAAATGCTCAGGAAGCAGGCTGAGTTAGAATCTGCCCAGTGCCGGCTCCAGCTTCAGGTCCTTGTTGATAAATGCAATAGACTCAATAGCCGTGTCCAGGTGAGTTTGTCCTTTCTAACTCAAAAACTTTTAGGATCAGAACTAAAGATAAGGGCAATTGAAGAGGAATCTAATCACTTAGGTTATGTCAATGATGGGACATTTGCCAAAATCCATATGTCTATAAAGTCTATGAGGACATCACACACAGTGTAACCACTAAGGACTATCAATATCTAATAACTCTGCATTCTTTATTACTTGGTGAAATACTCTGAAATGTAGTTCTTTAAGATTCCTGGTAACATTTTCATGATTGGCCAGAAATCTTTTATCCAGTCAAGAAAATGTTATTGGGGGCTGGAGAGATGCCTGAGCAGTTAAGAATACTGGTTGGAGAGAACCCAGGTTAAATTCTTAGCACTCAAATGGCAACTCATAACTGTCTGTAACTTCAGTTCCAGGGAATCTGACACCCTTATACAGACATACATGCAGGCAAAATGTCAGTGCATGTAAGTAAAAAAAAAGAAGTCATTTTTGAGGGAGACATAAAAGAAAAGCTTTAATTTATAGTCTTTTTCCTTGTAGGACTTAGAAAGACTTATTGTTCGGCATCGAAATCAAGTTGGGCAGCAGCCCAGGGGCTCCCAAGCACTTTGTGGGAACTGCTTACCCTCTAGCCAGAACCAACATAAGTACCACTTCCAAAAGACCTTCACAGTATCTCAGACGGGGAATTGCCGCATCATGGCGTATTGTGAGGGTCTGAGCTGCCTGGTGGTGTCACAGCCTTCTCCACAGACTTCCTTCCTGCCAGGTAAACACGGCACAATCT
Organism: Sigmodon hispidus; assembly: GCA_004025045.1. Lineage (NCBI taxonomy): Eukaryota > Metazoa > Chordata > Mammalia > Rodentia > Cricetidae > Sigmodon > Sigmodon hispidus. Next base: position 15,494 of record PVIH01017336.1, on the reverse strand, counting down.
CCTTTGTATTCAGTATTACATACCACTTGTTTCTCTTCCCTTTTTGAAGAATCTTGGGCTCATTGGTGGTTAACACTGATAACAGACTATTAACTCAACTTTTTCTTGTCAGTTCCCTGTTTATTGAATGCAAGTACTTCTGGTGCTACAAAAATGTCACTCATAATGGCCCATGTCTTTAATCCCAGTGTCTGAGAGGCAGGCGTTCTAGGCTAGGTCAGCCTGTTCTATACAGCACGGTTCGGGAAAGCTAGGACTACATAAAAACACTCTGTCTTAGAACAAACAAAAATCACCTTTTATAGCTGGGACTGCTGGCACACAGACCTGTAGTCTCAGAATTTAGGGGGTTGAGGCAGAAGTTTATACCCCTGTAGTCTACATAGTGAGACCGTGTTTTTTGTTTTTGTTTTTTTAAAAAATATTTTTATTTTTTAATGTGAATTGGTGTTATACCTGCATGTATAACTGTGTAAGGGTGTCAGATCTTGGAATTATAGTTGTTAGCAGCCATGTGGGTGCTGGGAATTGAACTCAGGTCCTCTGGAAGAATAGTCAGTGCTCTTAACCACTGAGCCATCTCTCCAGCCCGAAACCATGTTTCAAACAAACAGAAAATGTCTCTTTCAGCTACAAATAGTACTTTCATCACTGCACAGACTATTGCCTCCCTTTAAAAAAATTCTTTTGTGTCTGTTCCTTTTATTTTGCAAAATCATTTGCCAAGAATGTAGAAATAACCAGTAATCATGTCAGTGTGAGAAAAGAGGTACATGGAATGAAGTGTAGGTCACTTGGTGTAGTCCAAGGAGAATATTCCCTGAGCATGTCATTTCCTGAGCAGATCATTTGAGTGTTTGCAAAACTATTCCAGAGGCTAATTCAAATTTAAACTGCAAATTAGAGCATCCCAGGAATATAATAGTCATTTTATAAATATGTATTAATGGGGAGCTGAGAAGATAACTCAGTGGTTAGGAATACTTGTTGCTCTTGCAGATAACAAAGTGGTACTCTCTTGGAGCTCCATGGTTGAAAGATTGGCACTCTTGTTAGGTGTCTTACAACCACCTATAGCTCCAGTTCTAGCTCCAGAGAATTTATTGCCCTCTTCTAGCTTCCGTGGACATCTACATTCTTGTGCATATGCAAACACAGACAAACACATGTAAAATACTAATAAGGCTTGGACTAGAGAGATGGTTAAGAGCATCTTAAGTGTTCTTTCAGAGGAGAATCGTTCCCAGCCACTCACCTGACAATTCAGAACTATCATAACCTGTAATTCTATTTCTAGGGGATCTGGCACCCTTTTTCTGGCCTTCAAGGGCACCAGGCATGCACATGTTATACATCCATCATTCTGTAGGCAAAATATAAAAATAAAAAAGTATTAAAAATACAACTTGCCGGGGGCTGGAGAGATGGCTCAGCAGTTAAGAGCACCATCTGCTCTTCCAGAGGACCAGGGTTCGATTCCCAGCACCCACATGGCAGCTAACAACTGTCTATAGTTCCAGTTCCAGGCAAACAACAAGGCAAATAAATAAATAAATAATAAATAAATAAAGTTTAAAACAAACAAAAAAAAAATACAACTTGCCAGGGCTAAAGAGATGACTCAGTAGCTAAGAGCACTGGCTGCTTGGTTTGGATCACATATGGTGGCTCACAGCCATCTCTAACTCCAGCTCCGCAGATCTGATGCCCTCTTCTGACTTCTGACTTTTTTGGGCATCAGGCACACATGTGGTGCACATGCATATATGTAGATAAGGCATCCATACTCATAAAATAATTTTTTTTTAAGATTTTATTTATTATGTGTACAGTATACAGAAGAGGGTACCAGATGTCATCATAGATGGTTGTGAGCCACCATGTGGTTGCTCAGGACCTCTGGAAGAACAGTCAGTACTCTTAACCTCTGAGCCATCTCTTCAGCCCAAAATAAATTTTTTTTTTAAAAAAAAATAAAAATCTTGCCATTTTAGTTTCTCCAGCACCTTGTCTCTGTTCTTTTTGCTCATATCCCTCTTACATCTTGAGTTATCTCTCTTGTAGGTAAAATCTGTTTGATACTAAACAATATTTTGGCTATTAGAGAGTGGGTCTTGCTATGTAGACCTCAAATCTTGTCCTCAAACTTCCAGCAATGCTTTTCTTTTTTCTCCCCTCCTAGAGACAAGGGTTTCTCTGTGTGTAGGGCGGGATTTCCTAGAGCTCTGTTGACCAGGCTGGGCTGGCCTTGAACTCACAGAGCTCTGCCTGCCCCTGCCTCCCAAGTGCAGGGATTAAAAGTATACGCCACCACCTTCAGGCTGCCTTTTTTTTTTTTTTTACATATATATATATAATTATTTTTATTTTATGTTTATTGGTGTTTTGTCTGTATGTAGGTTTGTTGTTAGAAGCCTTGAAACTGGAGTTACAGTCAGATGTGAGCTGCTATGTGGATGCTGGAAACTGAACCCAGTTGCTGAGCTTTCTCTCCAGTTTCCTAATATTGCTTTTATATCTCCCTCCCAAATGCTAGAATTGTAATATTCTACCATGCCCAGCTGTCCCAACAGCTTACTAAAGTATAACTTGTAACATTAAATTGTATATATTTAAAGTAGCTTTGACTATTTTTGTAATTTCTTACCTGTTCTTAATTTCTCTCACTCATAAACACCACTAATTTTTTTTTTAAAAAAGCAAGATCCATTTCAAATATCCATCAATAGACAGATGAATAAAAAAACCACTGTCTGCCTTTTGACACCGTCTTACATTTTTCTAGAACTGTATATAAATGTTATCATGCAGCCATATGCCTTTTTTGTTTTGGCTTTTCTTTTTTTTCCTAATTTATTTATTATATATACAGTATTCTGTTTGCATGTATTCTTGCCAAACAGAAGAGAGCACCACACCTCATTACAAATGGTTGTGAGCTACCATGCAGTTGCTGGGAATTGAACTCAGGACCTTTGGAAGAACAGCTAGTGCTCCTAAACCACTTAGCCACCTCTCCAGCCTCTGGTTTTCATTTTTCAAGGCAGGGCTTCTCTGTATATTCTTGGCAGTCCTGGAATGCCACCACTGCCCAGCTTTTTTGTTTTGTTTTTAAGATCCATATTTTTATTTAAATTAACAGTTTATTGCTGGGTGTTATTTCATTGTATGTATACCTTATAGATTTTTTTATTCATTTGTCTATTGATGGGTATTTGAAATGGATTTTGCTTTTGTTAAAAGGTATAACCCTGGAGTGCTGGGTACAGTAGCGCAGGCCTTTGATCCTAGCATTCAAGGCAGAGACAAGCAGATCTCCCAAGTTCAAGGCTGTCCTAGTCTACAGAGCAAGTTCCTGGACAGTCAGGGTACAGAGAGAAACTGTCTCAACGTGGGTACAGGGGAGTTGTATAAATCTGGGGAATACACATTTTCATTACTTGACTAGCTGTTTTCTAGGGACTTGGATTCTAAGAAAAGTAAGCAAAGATGTTGATTACTTTAAAAGATAGTTCAGTTTTGCTGTAATTTACTTTTATGTGTTTTTTTTCAACTCTCTTCTTTGGTAGGCTTTGGTGTTAAGATGTTGAGCACTGCCAACATGAAAAGCAGTCAGTATGTTCCTATGCATAGCAAGCAGATACGTGGACTAGCTTTCAGCAGTCGATCCAAAGGCCTTTTGCTCTCTGCTTCTTTTGACAACACTATTAAACTGACCAGGTAAGTGAATTCAGGTGAAGTAAGATTTGCCCTGGGCCACTCTGAGTTTATTAGTCTTAGTTCTCTTATTGGTCTGAGGCAACAGGCACATGCCTTTTATTCCAGCACCCAAGAGTTCCAGGACAGCCTCAAAATAAACAAAGGAATAAAATAAAAGTATATGGGGTTGGAGAGATGGCTCAGCAGCTAACAGCACTTGGCTATTCTTCCAGAGGTCCTGAGTTCAATTTCTACCACTCACATGGTGGCTCACAACCGTCTATCATGACATCTGGTACCCTCTTCTGTATATTGTATACATAATAAATAAAAGTATATGAATTCTGTGTGGTGATTGACACCCATATTCTAACACTTGGGATCCTGAGAATCATGATGGTTACCAGGTGCCTGAGGCCACCCTGGACTAAATAGAGAATTTCAGGACAACTTGAACTACAGAGTTAGAACCTGTCTAAAAATAACAGAAATGTGAATACAGAGCGGGTGTGGTAGCAGTGGCCTCTAATCCCAGCACCTGAACCACCAGTGGAGACAGAAGGATTGAAACACAAGAGCAGCCTAAGGTGAAGAAGACAGGAAGGAAAATAAAAATGACATAGTAGGTCACTAAATTAATGTGTAGTGACCTGAATTTGTCGTTTGTTGTTTTTTTTTTATAGTGGTACAAATTAAACCTGAGTCTGGAATATTCTAGATAAGCTTTCTATCATGGTACTGTTCATCCTTTTTTATTTTCTACTGTGAGGTTCTTAGTAATTGGCCCAGGCTAACCTTGATGGTTGTTTTTATTCTTTAAAATTCCACTTAAAAAACCACTTTACTGACTTTTGGGCTGGAGAGGTGGCTCAGAGGTTAAGAGCACTGGCTGCTCTTCCAGAGGCCCTGAGTTCAAATCCCAGCAACTACATGGTGGCTCACAACCATCTATAATGACATCTGAATTTCATGTCTACAGACAGACAGACAAACAGTTTCTCTCTCTCTCTCTCTCTTTCTCTCTCTCTCTCTCACACACACACACACAAACACACATTTAGAAATTGGAGCAGGAGGGACCCTAGAGAAGGCTCAGCTCTTATGAAAGCACTTACTGTAGAAACCTAATGACTCGAACCCATGACTGGGAGAGAGAACCACTCCAAAAACTTACCTCGTGAACTCCACACATACAGTGTGGCATGCATGAATTCACATTCTCACATACACAGACAGTATGAGAGGGGTGGAGGGAGGGAGGAGGATGGGAATGAGTACTGAAGAGATGGCTCTACTGATACTTCAGTTCCTAGCAGTCAACATCAAGCACCTAGGAGACCAGCTTAAGAGTACCAATCAAACACCCTCTTCTGCCCTCTTAGGACACCTGTGCAAAAACATACACAAATAATTTTTTTTTTTTTTTTTTAAGATTTCTTTCATGGGCATTTGTGCTCTGCCTACATGTATGTCTGTGGGTGAGGGTGTTGGATCCTCTGGAACTGGAGTTACATTTGTGAACTGCCATGTGGGTGCTGTGAATTGAACCTGGGTCCTCTGAAAGAACAGCCAATTTTCTTAACTTGTGAGCCAACTCTCCAGCCCGCTCCCCCAAATAGGTAAGGGTGTGCTAGAGAAATGACTTGGTAGTTATGAGCACTGACTGCCCTTCCAGAGGACCTTGGATCAGTTCCCAGCACCCACGTGGCAGCTCACAACTGTCTTAACTCCAGTTCTAAAAGATCTGAAGCTCCTTCTGGCCTCCTCAGAAGGGTACTCATATAGTACAGACTTGCATGTGAGCAAAACACCCACACACATTAAGCAATTGTAATTTTATAATTTAAAAAATAGAGAGGCGCAGACATAATGGCACATGTCTTTGACTCAAGCAGGGTTTTTGGGAGGCATAAGCATGTTAATAGTCTCAGTAAGTTCTAGGCCAGCCAGGGCTGCATAGTGAGAAGCTGTCTCAAAACATTAGTAAGGGCAGAAATGAACTTGAGATGTAGCATGGTGATAGGATGTCCAACTGTGCATTAATCCCTGGGGTCATTGCCTATCACCACAAAGGTGTGTGTGTATTGGGAGGATGGTGCTGTTACACAGTGTTGTTGATAGCTGGCTGGATTATAATTTTTGGTTTTTCTTATATTTTATACTTTGTTGTATTGCTTACTGATGACCTGTGTGACAGTTAACTAGAGAAAGCAGTCAGTAGAGTAGGGAATGTATCATTTGTATATTCCTTCAGCTTACCCTTTTACCTCATTATAATTCAAGAATTAAGTCTGCAGACCAGAAAGCACCAATGTTTTGGAATTGAGAATTATGCAGTTCCGAGAGGAAATATGAAATCTAGATAGTTTAGGGTGCATATATGTTCTCAATGAATATTACTTTGTCAAATGCTTTATTATTAAACATTATCACCATTGTATACATGGTTTTCTTACTGTATACTGGTAAACCCCTCTTATAACTCCACAGCCTAGAAACAAATACTGTAGTGCAGACTTATAACACTGGACGTCCTGTTTGGAGCTGTTGCTGGTGTCTTGATGAAAACAATTACATCTATGCTGGACTGGCCAATGGTTCAATTCTGATATATGACCTACGGAACACAAATGCCTATATACAGGAGTTAGTTCCTCAGAAAGCCAGGTAGGAAAAATTCATTTTTATGTAGATCACAGCTTTGTTTGTTACTATATTAGTTCTTTCTTCAGTGTCTCAACAATTGAGCACCAATCTAAGATCTGGTACTTTCATCCTTCAGAGTCATCAGAATTTGAGCAGGGTGTGGTGGTGAACATCTTTAATCCTGGCACTTAGGAGGCAAACATCTCTTTTAAGTTCAAGGCCAGCCTGATCTGCAGAGCAATTTAGAACAACCAGGGCTACACAAAGAAACTGTCTTGAAATACCAAAATAAAAATGTTTGATTTGGTAACTTCTGCATAGTTAAATTCATAGGAACACAGCCTGAAGGGTGATGTTTGTGAAAAGATTCTTAGCATATACTATTGTTCATAAACTTGCAGGTGGAAATTTATAAAAGCTACCCAAAGCCAGGCACAGGGTGGGGTGGTGGGGTACACAGGCCAATCTCTAGGTTGAAGGCTAACAAGTTAAAAGAGAAAGCTCCAAGACAGCCAGGGATATACAAAGAAATCCTTTTCTCTTTTTTTTTTTAAAAAAAAAAAAAAAAGAAGAAGAAGAAGAAGAAGAAAGGAGGGACTGGAGAGATGGCTCAGAGGTTAAGAGCACTGACTGTTTGTTCTTCAAGAGGTCCTTAGTTCAATTCCCAGCAACCACATGGTGGCTCACAACCATCTATAATGAAATCTGGTGCCCTCTTCTGGCCTACAGGAATATATGAAGACAGAGCACTATATATACAATAAATAAATCTTTAAAAAAAAAGAAGAAGAAGAAGAAGAAGAAAGGATATAACTAGGCTTCTATCTACATTCCATGAACTTGGGGGTGCTGAGGCAGAAGGATTATTATGAGTTTATGATGAGAAGTTTAGAAAAATCTTTTTTTCTGAGTTAAAATGTGGTTGCTTTAGGCTGTTTTTATTACAGGACTTTTTTTTGAGCATCTGGTGTATCCTGTTGAAAGCAGATACAGAATGTTGTATGTTTTTCCTTTTTCTCTTCTATAGAGATAGCTAATTGTTTTTAGAAGATGCAAGAAGATACTCATCCTTCTGCTTGTCTTGTTCTTAAGATGGGAATGTGGGGGCTGAAGAGATGGCTCAGAGATTAGGAGCCCTGCCTGCTCTTCCAGAGGACCTGGGTTCAATTCCCGGCACCCACATGGCAGTCTAACTCTGAAGTCCAAGTCTCCTGGTCATGAGGCCTGGAACAGCCCAAGTATTGGATTCAGAATATGTTTCATGGTTTTCTTTTTTTTACTTTCAGGTGTCCTTTGGTATCCCTGTCATACTTACCTAGAGCTGCCGTGGCTGCATTTCCTTATGGTGGGGTGCTGGCTGGAACCTTGGAAAATGCCTCCTTCTGGGAGCTAAAAACAGACTTTTCTCATAAGCCACATGTGCTGTCCTTAGAACCAGGGGGCTTTGTAGACTTCCAGACAGAGAGCAGCACCCGACACTGCCTTGTGACTTACAGGCCTGGTGAGTTCTGAAGTTCTCAGGGACCTGCTATTTTGGTGGTTTGGAGGCAAGGGGGATTTGTCCAGGAAAGAAGACATTCCTTTGACAGGCTGGCTGGGTTGCAACTCTGGGTACTACAGTGGAGATGATGGCTCCCATTTCCTCCATAGAGTCTGCTTCCCTATGATGTATTTGGATGGATTTCAAGTACATTTGTCAAGAGGACCATTAAAGTGACCATTGCATTGGTTTTTTGGGGGGTTTTTTTTCTTTTTGGTTTTTCGAGACAGGGTTTCTCTGTGCAGTTCTGGGGTCTATCCTGAAACATACTCTGTAGACCAGGCTGGCCTCAGAACTCAGAGTTCTGCCTGCTTCTGCTTTCCAAGTGCTGGGATTAAAGGCATATGGCACCACCTCCCAGCTGAACATTTGTTTTATCTGGGAAACTGTTTCAATTGCTACATCTGGCCTAATGGCTCTTACCAAATGGTGCTGTGACTTACATAGAAAGCTTGGAGTTTGAAGGGAAGAGATAGCCCAGTAGTTAAGAACACTGACTGCTCTTCTAGAGGACCTGGGTTCAATTCCCAGAACCCATATGGCAGCTCACAACTGTGTAACTCCAATTACAGGAAACCCAACACCCTCACATGGACCTACATGCAGGCAAAGCATCAATGCAAATAAATTAAAAAGAAAGAGGGGGGCATTTTGTTTTCTACCTTTGTCTGTCTCTCAGAAGGACCTTAGATGTAACTGCTTGTTCTAGCTAATGGAGTCCTCAGTGGAAGAAGGGAAAATGCCATTACTATACTTAAAAAGTAAATTTCCCAGGAGGTCTCAGAAGATCCAGTGATTATTATACAAAGCCAGTGCATTTCTAGAGTAGTTTCTCAAGTAGGAAAACCTATTGCAGATAACATTCTCTATTATAGCCCAGGCTTTTGAATTTCAATGATGCTGTGTTATATTGTTGTATTTGTTTTGTAGGTCTTGTGGGTTTAATGTATTTAGCTTTTCTACCCAGCTAGGTTATAAGTATTTGAGAATCAGGTACTTAATTTCTTTTGTAACATCTCTATGAGGTAACACTGATTTTTCTATCTGATAGATAAAAGTCATAACACCATACGAACTGTGCTATTCGAGATGTCTTACAAACTAGATGATGCTGGAGAGCCAGTCTGTTCCTGCCTTCCTGTGCAAACATTCCTTGGGGGACCCACTTGCAAGCTATTGACCAAAAATGCCATTTTCCAAAGCCCAGAGAATGATGGCAATGTCCTAGTGTGTACTGGGGATGAAGCATCAAAGTCTGTCTCAGTAAGCCTATTTTTATTTTATATTTAAAAATAGTTTAGTGTTTGCAGAGAGCAGTACTAGAAGACACCTGTGGTTTCTAAATACACAAGCAGGGGCACACATATAAATATATGCACATGTATACTCCAAACTACCACTAGTATATAATGATTCCACCATAGGTGTTAAACAATATAAAATAATAGCACAAGTAAAGGGAAGAAAACAGGATTGGTAAAACATCAAAGTTTACTGGGAAGTTGGCTCATTTGCAAGTAAGGTGCCTGACATGAAAAGACAAAGGCCAGGGGCTGGAGAGATGGCGGTTGGGAGTGCTGGCTACTCTTCCAGAGGACCTAGGTTTGATTCCCAGCACCCACATGGCAACTCACAACTGTCTGTGGCTCCACTTCCAGGGGATATGACACCAATGCATATAAAATAAAGTTAAATAAATTTAAAAAAAAGAAAGAAAGAAAAAGGCCAGAAATTCAGATCCTTAGTACTCATGTATAAAAAAACCAAGCAAGGCAGCACATACATGCAGTCCCAGACCTTGGGAGATGAGGCAGAAGTCTGGGATAGAAAATCTCTGAGTTTAAAGCCATATTGAATTTCATGCCAGCTAGGGCTGCACAGTGAGACTCTGTCTCAAGAGAGAGCCTTGTGGTGGTATATTATTCCATTTTTGTTATTTCAATATATTTTTGAGCCAGGGTATCATTGTAATATTCACTATGTACATCTTGTTGGCCCCAAACTCAGATGTGCTTGTCTCTGCCTTCTGAATGCTACAGTTGAAGGTATGTCTGCCATACCTCAAGTTTTAAAGCCTTCAGTGTATGATGTTGGGGTGCTGAGATGTGCTTCAGTGCACAAGTACAGCTCAGAACCACTCTGTAGACCTGGTTCTCCTTCCACCTTTACCTGGTTCTGGGCATCTAACTGGTCAGATTTGCATGGCAAGTTCTCTCACTAACTACCTCACTGGCCTAGTTAGATACTTCACAAGTTTCTTTCTATCTATCTATCTATCTATCTATCTATCTATCTATCTATCTATCTATCTATCTATTTATTATGTGTACAGTATGCAGAACAAGGTACCAGATGTTATTATAGATGGTTGTGAGCCACCATGTGGTTGCTGGGATTTGAACTCAGGACCTCTGGAAGAACAGTCAGTGCTCTTAACCTCTGAGCCATCTCTCCAGCCCCCAAGATACCTCACAAGTTTCTTATAATGAACACTTGCTAAAATGTATGTTCTATGGCTGGAGAGATTGCTCAGCAGTTAGAAACATGAAGAGGATCCAAGTTTGGTTCCCAACACTAAAATTGGGAGGCTCACAGCCAGCTGTAATTCAGTTCTAGGAGATCCACATTCTTCCACAAGTGCCCAATATAGACACATGTAATTTTAAATATATATTTTAAATATAAGTTCTATGAAGATAGAGATGGTAGTGATCTTGAATCATTGACTCTTCTATCTCTAGAAGAGACAATATTTAGAAGACTTTGGGCACATAGATAATATGAGTCCTTTTCAAGCTACTTAAGGTTTGCTAGTTTGGTACTAGTTTGGTACAGTTTGAAGGTTAGAGACAGTTACTCCCTACCTGGGCTGACTAACTGCTGACTTTTATTTCTGCTTGTTTCTTTAAGTTGTGGAATGCTGGCAGTGGCTTGTTGCTGCAGGACCTGAAGACTGATCAACCTGTCTTGGATATCTGCCCATTTGAAGCAAATCAGAACAGCTATTTGGCTACCTTAACTGAGAAGGTTGTCCATTGTTATAAATGGGAATGAGCATGGTCTTTGAGGCCTTTCAGACCTGCTGCTGGTTAATGTTAAGTATTGTTTTTAGCACCCAGTAGCCCTGAGCAAGAAACCTGTTTATATGCTGTAACTAGAACTTTTGGATCATGGATTCATTTGGATTAGTGTGATTCTAGGTTATGGAGACACTAAGATTGTGTATGGTATTTGCACCAAAAGAGTACTTTTGTGAATCTTGCCTGGAAATTCTTTATGTAAATTCTGAGGGATCTTACAGTCCTCTCAGCTGTTAATTAGGATATGAGTATGCACAGCATTTTGGGGCTGTGATACCCAACCATCCTGAAATGTCTTGGGTAGAATTTGACTTATTTCCAAGTTTGAATGCTCATAACCTTTTAGTGACATGATTTCACCCACACTCCTGTGCTGTCTACCCCAGTATCTGGTACTTCACGTGTAATATGTATTGTGGCAACAAGTTACATTCCAAGTATACATGCCTACTACTAGAATGTTGACAAGTCTGATGATGGAGGTGGCTGATGAGCTAGCTATATGTAGAGCCAATAGCTAAAGCTTGTGTACATTAAGTGTATTGCACTGTGAGAAGGAAAAAAAAAAAGAGGACCAATTGTTTGAGGAATTGTGAAAGACTTAGATTTTTCTAGTTAACTTAGACTCTTTAGGGGTTTTTATTTCCCACCAAACCAGTGCTTAAAAGGATGTACAATTCCCAGGTAAAGGCTTCCTTCCCCATGTGAAATGTTTGAATTTGAGTTTATTTGATGTGCCTCCCGATTTTTTTGAAAGTGTTGTTAGTAAAGTGGTTATTCTCAAGAAGGTAGTAGTGGTTTGACCTGTGGTGGCAGAAAGGAAGGCACTCATTAACTCCCATCCTGGTGGTCCTGAGCAGTCCAGCATCTAGTTATGTTCCGGTTACTTTGTCTGCTTGGCCTTCAGCTACTCTACTACACCATGGCCCCTAGGACACCTTGTCTCCAGGTATAGATAGCACGGCGGATTGTCTCAAATATTTGTTGATGTGACATTATCCTTTTTAATAAAAGTTCTGCCCTACCTATCAAACTCCTGAGCTGTTTGAGGATCTTTATTACCAGCAAGGATTTGTGAGGGTTAATTTTCCCAGAGTTCCAATTTGTGGCTGTATGTATTTAATGAAACCTATTTGAAGATACTTGGTTTTCCTTTTTGTTTAATTTTAAAGCTTTAAAAATGTCAGCTCCCACAGCTTTGGGGAAAAAGCCTCCCTCTCTTGCTTTTAAGAGTAGCTTCTAGGCCTAGAGTTTCAGGGGCAGACTGATGAACCTGTCTTGGATAGTAACTTCAGCAACAGAGAAAGCTCTGGGTATCAGGTTGGTCTGGGGAAGGGTTAGGATTTGACTTGCCTTGGAGAATGTTTAACTAAGGATTTCAGGGAGATTTACCACCACAGAAACTAAAGCAAATAAACATCAAGCCTTGGAACTTTTTGTATTTCCACTGTGAAGTTGGAGTGGAGTAAGAAGGTTCCAGCGCCTCATACTACAACTAAGGTGTATCAGAACCCCAAATCTGTGCTTTGAAAGCAGATTCACATGACAGACTCTCTCTAGAGAAAACCTTACCCTCCCCCACCTTTACCTGCAAGAAACTCCATCTCTAGACCCAACTCAAATCTTAGTACCAACAGGATGTTTGTTTTTAAATCTTGTCAGAATACATCGTGACTTCTGGATGTTTGCAGTGTTTCAGTGTTTGTTGTAATGTTAGCAAAATAAAGAATGTGCCATCTCTTAACACCAACCCCAGTGTCTTCTGCCTGAGTCTATTAGAAACAAGAGTATACCTCCTCTGGGAGAGGGAGGGCGGAATCTTACTCTAGTAGATCATCCATCTCATCCAGTACTGGATATGAATTACACAGGATGATCCCTGGAGCTGAAGTAAACATTTAATTTACTGCTACTGAGTCTCATGTAGCACAAAGCTGGACTTGAACTCCCTACATAGGAAAGACTGGCATTCTAGAAGTTGTGCAGGAGGATCTCAAGTTCAAGGCCGGCATGAAGACAAACATCTGCCGCTGCCCCCACCTCCAAAGGAAATGGCATGCACATAGTGTTTCAGTGTTACATGTCTGGTTCTTTTCATGCTACTTACACTACTGACAGCCAAGTAAGAGATCAAAACCTGGGGAGGGCTGGAGAGAAGCCCAGTGGGTTAAGAGCACTTGCTACTTTTGAGAGGATCTGGGTTCAGTTCCTGTGACCCCACAATTCATAACTACAGTTCCAGGGAATCCAATGCCTTCTGACCCCCACCCCCAAGTGCACCAGGCAAGCATGTAATGCACATATCTAACATTCAGGCAATGAATACAAATTTTTTTTTAATTTGAAATGTTTAAAATGTAAAAGCTCATTTGACTCCAGGTTTCTGTCTTCAGGACAATGTAGGCAGATAACACTGCTGAAAAATAAAGCAGCCATTCACATTGTTGTAGCACTGTTTGTCCAGCAGTGGACGCTAGGCAGAAAGGCTATCTGAAAGGCTCAGTGTGGGCCACAACTAACATCTGAATTGGATAAAGGAAATGATGAACATAGATGGGAAAACATTTCAAGAGAAAAAAAAAATCAGTTGAAAAGACCTGGAGCTTTATCTAAGCAAAGCTCTCTGAGTTACCAACAATTGGATAAGCTTACAATTAAAGTTTTAATTAGAAGCTGTGGGCACCCTGGCTGCCTTGACTATATAGTAAGAACTTGTCTCCAAAAAATTAAAACTGCTACATGTCAAACTCTTGTTGATGCTACTGTCCAACTTAAATTCTATCAGTATTAGAGTGATGCCTTCAGAAGTTAGCTGCTCAGCTTTGCTAGTAGAGGCGGCATGATGCTGTGATGCAAGTCTCTTTTGTCTTAGAAACTATTAATTAAATAAAACAAAATTTATTGTTCTTAACCGCTGAGCCATCTCTCCAGCCTCAAAATTTATTGTGCAAAGTCAGATGTGGTAAATGTCCACCTGTAATCCTAGTGCTTGGGAGGTGGAGGCAAGAGGATTAAAGAATTCACTACATAGTGAGTTTGAGACCAGTCTGGGCTACATGAGGCCCTGTCTCAAAAAACAAACAAACAACCAAACAAACAAAAAAAAACCCACCTGACTCCTGCCAAGCACTAAATCTCAGAATTGGTTGTACCCAGGATCAGATGGGAAGAGATGTCAGTGGGCAGGAGAGAAGCAGGTATAGAATCAAAACCTGGTAAAGTTCTGGGACCTGGTACACTCCACTGACCTTGACCCATTTCCTCTCATGCAGGGGATACCCTAACAATTAAGATAATATAAATGTTCTTAATATCACTAGGCAAACATGGCACTTCCTCAGTTCTCTCTCTTTTTCAATGTTAGGAAAACTATCAGATACAGAAACTTGTTTCCCTGATAAGAGGAACTACAGCTAGGGGATGGGGTAGGAGCTCATGCCTATAATTTCAACTCAGGGTGAAGGCAGAGTGATCAGTTCAAAGTCATCCTTAAGAACAACCTGGAGGGGCTGGAGAGATGGCTCAGCTGTTAAGAGCACCGTCTGCTCTTCCAGAGGACCCGGGTTCGATTCCCAGCACCCATATGGCAGCTAACAACTGTCTAGTTCCAGTTCCAGGCAAACACCAAATAAATAAAGTTTAAAAAAAAAAAAAGAACAACCTGGATTGTGAACCAGACTGGCCAGGCAGTGGTTGTGCATGCCTTTAGTTCTAGCACTTGGGAGGCAGAGGGAGGAGCATCTCTGAGTTTGAGGGTTACCTGATCTATGTATTGAGTTCTAGGCTAGCCAGGGCTGTACAGTGAGACACTAAAAAATTCCCACAAAAACCAACCACCACAACAAAACACAAGAATAATGCACACAAAATACTTCTTTTCTTTAATAATGTAAAGTAGTAATGGATAACCTTGATCTCACTAGGGAATATTTTAAGATTCATAATGGCTGATCTATTGTAGTTTTGCCCTTTAATCTAGGGCAAGGTCCTCCTTCCTAAGATGTCTGTCCTTACTGGGCTGTGGCTCTCACTTCTAGGGTGTTGCCTTTCTGAAGCCTCAACTGAAGAATGGAATGTTTCCTAAGGCTGCATGTATCTCAGCATGGTTTTAAATCCTAAGGTCAATCAATTTCTTCTGCATTTTAGAGTTGCTGAAAGCTCCATTCACTTTATTACTCTCCTGGCTATTGTTTTCTGGGACATTTGGACCCTTGCTCTGTGTCTGACCCTTAAAAGGATTTAGGAGGTGTTTGTTTACAGATTTTTAGCTCTTTTCTGTGTTTTTTCCCTCACTTGAAATTTGTTTATTTGGAGGGAGGGTGTTTGTTTGTTTGTTTTAGTGTGGTTTGGTTTGTTGTGCAGCCCTCTGGCAGAAGTGAAGATATTCTTTTTTTTTTTTTTTTTTTTTTTTTTTTTTTTTTTTTTTTTTTTTTTTTTTTTTTTTTTTTTTTTTTTTTTTTTTTTTTTTTTTTTTTTTTTTTTTTTTTTTTTTTTTTTTTTTTTTTTTTTTTTTTTTTTTTTTTTTTTTT
>PVIH01017335.1:0-42218 GCA_004025045.1 Sigmodon hispidus | reverse complement strand
GATGTGTATGTGGTGTGTGTTTGTGTGTGTTGTGTGTATTGTGTTGTGTGTGTATGATGTGTGTGTGGTGTGTGTTTGTGTGTATACTGTGTGGTGTGTGTATGATGTGTGTGTGGTGTGTGTTTGTGTGGTGTGTGTATTGTGTGGTGTGTGTATGATGTGTATGTGGTGTGTGTTTGTGTGTTTTGTGTGTATTGTGTGGTGTGTGTATGATGTGTGTGTGGTGTGTGTTTGTGTGTGTATTGTGTGGTGTGTGTATGATGTGTGTTTGTGTGTGGTGTGTGCATTGTGTGGTGTGTGTATGATGTGTGTGTGATATGTGTATGTGTGTGGTGTGTGTGTTTGTGTGTGTGGTGTGTGTTTGTGTGTATACTGTGTGGTGTGTGTATGATGTGTGTGTGGTGTGTGTTTATAATGTCCTTATAATGCAGTTTATGGGCTATATCCCCTAACAGCTTCTGGGCTGATAACTTGCTCTCTGTGTCCCCCAACCCCACCCCACCCTCCACCCCACCCCCCAGGACCTCCCTTTCTGAACACTCTTATATCTACACAGTAACCCTGGTAGGGTCAGGGAGATATGTGATCCATTCACACACTTGCTGGTTGGTTCACTTGTCCCCTGGATGTCCCCATGTCCCTGTTCATCACCCTGTCCTCATAGAAAACTAGGCAGTGACCACATGACTCCCTGACTCCTTCTTAGTACAAAAGATGACTTGGTCCTCTTGACTCAGTTTCCCCATCTGTACAATAAATAAGTCCCTTCTGCTCCATATTACCAATTAATTGCCCTAATATTCTCTCCCAAAGATTGTGGCTTTGGAAGATCAAAGAGATTGAGGTGAGGTTACAGCAGATGAGTTCAAAAGGATCTTCTAGAAGGTTCCAGGTCCCCAGGGTCCCTGGCAGCTCTCTTACTGAAGACTAAAGAAGCCCAGACAATACCTCAGAGCCTATCCGTACTCACCCACCCTGGCAGAAAGTCCTACTGCTGACCTGATACTTAAGTCAGAAATGTAATCATCTTTTCTGACTAGAAAGGAATTGAAAAGTAAATTGAGTGTCAAGTGCCATATTAAGGAGGCTGACGGAGCAAGATACTGCCGCTGCTGGTTCCAAATCCAGCCATTTCACAGGCCTGAAAAATTAGGCAAATTTTTATTTCCATAATTGAGGGATCAAGAACTGAGGGTGATGGGTTAGAAGCTAGGGGCGATAGCATGCTGGAGTGGGCTCAAACCAGCTACAGGAGCTGTGTGTTAGTGCTGGGACTTTCTTAGCCCATTATTAAACACAGACACTATTAAAAGCGATATTATTCTCACTTGGGACGAGCAAGGCCTGGTGTGACATGTCTATGTATAATCCCAGCACCGTTTGGGAGGTGGGGCCAGGAGAAGGTAGGTGTCCAAGGTCATCTTTGACTCCATAGTAAGTTTGAGATCAGCCTGGGCTACAAGAGACCTTGTCTCAAACGCAAAAATGTAACAATACTCCAGATCCATGCTTTCCAGGTTCTTCCACAGCATTGTGCTCACCCATTCTCACCCTTAGCTCTGGGTGGTGGGAGATCACTATCGTAGATGGGACACGTCTTTCAAACGCCCTGCCCACTGCCAACTCATTGGCAGCTTGGAACTGTCCATGGTGGAAGTATTTACTGGGGGAAGAACAGACACCTCCAGCAGGACTTTCTTCTCAGAGAGCCAGCAAAACTTTGCTAGGGGTGAGAAAGCTGGAAAGTATTAAGATTGGCCTCCAACACAGGAAGCTTTTGTCAGCATCTAGCCCAGCTCTGAGCTGTGTGATTCCTTAGTGGAACACCTGTGGAGTCACTACTAGTAGCCACATAAGGGGTGACAGGGCAGAGCATTAAACAGAAGCACCCACCAAGCAGGTTCTCCAAGCCTTGCTAGACTCTCACCTTAGTGTCACAGGGATGCTAGCACGAACCATTCCCCTCACTGGGAGGCCATTTCACCACTAAATTTCACATGGTAGGAAGCCCCTGAGATCTGGTCCTAACCTGCCCTGATGCACAGATCCTAACCTCACCTGAGGATCGACATGATGACTTCTTATTCATCACTGCTCAGACTGCTGGTGAGAAGCAGTGGCTGGACAAGCAGAATCAATCCAGGAAGTGGAGGAACACAGGCCCCAGGCCCCAGCTGGGTCTCTAAGGCAGACTTGTTATTATACCCAGAATCCATCCCGGGGACTCATTCTTCTGTGTGTTCCCAACATGCACAAATGCTGCTTACCCTTCAGACTGCCCTTCCAGATGCTCAGCCCAGTCCAGCAGCTCCCTTATCCATGGGCCCAACAGTCCACATTCACACCTGATTCCTCCAGAGCCTCTGAAGTTGGACTTCTTCCTAAATCTTGTCTCCTGGTGACTTTACTAGGGATGGGGAGGAACAGGAAAAGTAGAATCCCCTTTTCATTATCTGTGGCAGAGACCTGGTTCCAGATTAGAATTAAAATTAAAAACATTTTTATCTATGTCAAAAAGGATGGAGGAAGGGAGTCAGATAGGCTCAGGGGTCCTCACTGCTGCCCTCACAGGTGACCCCATGGCTGTCTCTCAGCAGGGGAAGAGGGGGAGCAGAGAGCTGAAGAGCCTGTGATGTCTGTCCCAAATGGGTGGTAGCCGACATCTGTGTGAGTAATCTAACAGCTACTCTGACTGCCACTGCACACTGCCTGTGTCTTGGTAGCCAGAGGACATGTCACCAGCTCGCTCCTCACTAAGGACATCAGCAAACCCCCACCGCCAACCCCGACCACCACCCCACACCCTGGGTCTTTGGTGTCCAGAGCAAGCAGCACCTGACAACTCACAGGGAACATTATTGAAGGGAAAAAAAAAGTTTCAGTCAAAATTCAAGGTGAACAGTTCCCAAGGATGGACAATGTCCAACGTTGACCTCTGACCTCTTCTGCTTCCCAGGGAAGCCGAAGGCTGAGATGTGTTAGTGTCATGTGATGGATCTGGGTAGGGGCAAGAGTCCCCAGTTCAACTTGCTCTCACTCTTTCCTCTAAGGACAGTGTCACCAGCCAGGCTCAAAGATGAGGACGGTCCCAATCCCCAGCATGCATGTTGCCTCTTCTAGGTTTCCCTGTCTGCTTGGGTACTGGACAGACCCGGGCAGGCATAGGGCTGCCCTTCCCGCAGGGACCAGCCTGTTTCATTGTGGGAAATTGTAGCCCCAAAAGGCCAAAAAGCCCATTCTAAATTACTCCCTAAAGAGCGGACATGTCTGGCCTGACACTGTCTTCTCTTTGCTGCCCCAGCCTGCTGTGTCTGCACCTGGCTCAGCATTTCCCCAGAGTCCTGGCAGATGTCCTCACACCTGCTCACCGTGGCATTTAATCACCCAGTGAATGCTCCTCTCTATGCTTCCAGCAGACATTGGTTTGCATTTTTCCCTTCATATAATGCAGTTCCGAGTCGTCCATTTCCAGTAGCAAAAGCCTTCCAGCTCTGATATCTTCTGGTTTCTTCCAGTCTCTAGCTCAGTATATGGAGCCCACTGAGGACCACAGGTGAAACCTGAGATCCCCCAAGGCTCAGAAAGGGAAGGATTTTTTTCCTGGCCATTCTGCATGCAAGAGACCCAGCAGAATTCAAACCAATCTTTGACCTCCAGGATTCTGTTTGTTCTGGAAACCTGTTTGCACCTGCTGTACCTCAGCTGGACTTATGAGATTTATTTGGATATTGTGCTAGTCAGTTATCTGCCCCTATAACAAAATACCTGAGATAAATAACTTATAAGGAAGAAAGCTTTGTTTGGGCTCATGTTTCAGAGAGTTCAGTGTATGACTCTTGCTTCATTCCATCATGACCAGGAAGCAGAGAGACAGGAAGGAGGCAACTTCTCAATATGCTTTTCAGTAGCATGCCCACCACCCATGAGTGCACCTTATAGCTCACCCTACTTTCTAATGGTTCTGTCACCTCATGTATTATCTTTCTCATACTCAATAAAAACATGATGGAGGGGGTATTTGGGCTCACAGTTTGAGAGTATGGCCAGTCATGGTGTTAAAATCATGATGTCAAGGGCCCAAAAGGAAGTGTAGTGTCTTTTAGAAATGAATCCAGCTACAGACACAGTTGAATTCAGGGGCTCCAATTATACTCCCACATTTTCTATTCTCTTTATTTTGTCTTTGGAGTACCAGGTACCCCCTTTAGGCTTTTGAACTCTTCATCAGGCCACACAGGGGAGGCTTTCATCATTCCAAACATTGACTCCAGAAACACAAGGAGCCACACTTCAAACTGGCAAGTTGGAGAATCCCAGGGAGGATGCTGAGAATATTGAGGGTGATGCTGAGGATGTTGAAGATGTTGGGGATGCTGGGCTGAGGATGCTGGAGATGATGCTGAGGGGTCGAAAAGCATTTTCTGGGGTAGGGACAGAGCTACAGCTGACCAGTTAGTTCTTCTAGGTACCAGTTTCTTAGGCTGAAGTGTATCTCAGTACCTGGATGATATCTATGGGTAGTCTCAGGGCCCGATACCACTAGAGATTAGTTTTCCTGAAGGTACATGGATTAGACACTGAAACCTGGGTTTGAGAACTCGGGTGGGCAGAAAGTGCCTGTGCCCATGAAGTAGATGCTGATGTTCTTTTTTTTTTTTTTTTCTAATTTTTCCTTCTTTTTTAACATCTATTTTTTTTATCTCATAATATATATTTATTTTGTATGTGACCCATATAAGTGGCAATGAGAAGAAAACTTTCAGGAGTGTGTTTTCTTCTTCCACCTTTTAAAGGCACATCTCTTGTTTCTGTCATTCTGAAGCCTGTGACAGGCTGGTCAGCCCACAAGCTCCTGGGAGACTTTCCTGGCTCTTCCCTCTGTAGCTGTGCTAAGGTTACAAACATGGGCTTTCACATGGGTCCTGGGGATCCAAACTTAGGTCCTCAGTCTTGTAGGGCAAGTGTTTTTACTTGCTAAGTCATTTCCTTGGCCCTCATTTTAAGTTTTTATTAGCATTTATTAATTATACATCGATTGCCCATGTTCCTGTAAATAACCCCTCACACATGCTCTTGTAAGCAATGCTAATTAGAATCATTGTGTAAAAACAAACTTGGCAATGGAAGGGGAGTGGCTGTGAGGAGGACCAGTGGGAGATGGGGGTGGCAGAGAAGAGACATGATCACAATCTATTACAAACTCACATGTGACATAAAGGTGGTGGTGGCATTTTTTGTAGGAGCGACATTGAAATGAAGGGAAGTTAACTACTAATTGGAATAAATCAGCAGGTGGCAGAACAGACCTGCATTTTGTTGGACAGGAATACCTCTTGCTCTTGGGGCTGGGCGATGGTGTTTCCTAAAGCTGGGGAACCCTGATTTACCACTGGTTTAGGCTCATATATACAGCATATCACCACACACTCTAGCTCAAAGGGGAGGTTCCTGGCTCAGGCATTCGTGTTCTCACAGACCTACAGTTCACAACTCCATCTTTATGATAGAGTAAACGGAGGTTCCTCCTGGGAATTTTTCTCCCGGGAAAATATAAACAAACATCTGCCCTTCCTAATACAGCGCCAATGACAACCCCAAATCCACCAGAGTCCAGCCTGGGTATCTGTGGTGGTTTGAATAGGAATCACTGCACCCACTTCCCCCAACACCCTCTGCCATGAACTCAAGTGTTTGAATGCTTGGCCCACAGGGAGAGGCACTAGTAGAAGGTGTGGCCTTGTTGGAGAAAGTGTATCACTCTTGGGGTGGGCTTTGTGTCTTCAGATGCTCAAGCCATGCCCAGTGTGGCACACAGTCTCCTTCTGACGCCTGCAGAGCCAAGTGTAGAACTCTCAGCTCCTTCTCCAGCCCCATATTGCCCACATGCTGCCATGGTCCTTCCAGTAACTAAATGGACTAAACCTCTGAACCTGTAAGCCAGCCCCATTTAAATGTTTTCTTTTATAAGAGTTACAGTGGTCCTGGTGTCTTTTCACAGCAATAAAAAACCCTAAGAAAGGATTCAATGGGATTATTGGGTCATCAAAAAGCATGGGTGAGGGGTTATTTACAGGTATGTGGGTAACCCCAAAGCAGCCATGCCACTGGGAAATCTTACTTCAGCATGGACAATGAAAATCTCTCCTTATACTGACTTTCAACAGTGTGTACCTGGGTGCTGGGGTTCAGCCTTAGCTTGGGTTCATGTCCTGAGGTGAAGAGGGAGCCTTGGCACATGGAAAGCTTCTGACCACCAAGTGTATTGCACTCAAGTGGCCCTGAATAGTTCAGGTCATCTTTATTGCTACTTAAATAGAGTTTTCCTTGTTAGGGTTGCATGAACAGCTTTCTTATTAGCTTCTATTTTTTATTACTTTAAAAGTACATCATAATTTAACTAATTTAACATGATTATTAATAAACCCCCTTTGTTCCCCTTTACACTTCCCCAAATTCACCTTCCCATCTCCCGCATAGCCTTCTAGACACAGAGTTCAGCATTTTTGAGGCTTAACTAAATATCGAGCCAGACACATCCTGCTCTCAGCACTTATGGCAGCTGGCAGATACTTGCGATTACAAAGTTAAAAAGTAATAGACATGGGCACAATGCTTTAAGGACAGAAATAGTCAAACCCAGACAATTCATTTATTCATGTCTGCATGATATGCTTTTATACAGTTCCCTTTTCTACAGGAGAGTCCAAAGTCTCAGTCTCTCTGTAAAAGACAGACTTTGATAAGGCTCTCTCTTCCCATCTCACTGTACCACACTTCTTCCACCAATGTAGGCTCCTTTGTTAGATAAATCTTTCCCTCTCATGTTTTCCACTGCGTTTTCCCCATTGGAATATACTAGATCTTATCATTGATTCGATATGATTGGTGTCCAGGGATATTACTTTCAGCAGTTGGCACTATGTATGTTTCTGAGGCTTTTCCTACTCCATGTGTACATGCCTTACTCTCCTTTCCAGAGCCGTGAGACATGGTAATGTTCCAAATGTTCTTTTCTTATATGTGTCTCACTGCCTCTATTAAGTCAGGAAAGCTCCCAGGATTAGGAGCTGTAGTTAGTAATTCCAGATAAGAGATTTGAGAAACATTAGGCCCCTGTTGAATCTTAGGAAAAAAAATATTCGAGAAAGAACAAAATTTTCAGGGAAAATTACAGCTATTGCATATGTGACTGACAGAGTAAAACTAAAAACTGCCCAAGGAATCACTAATGTAATAAGAGAGAAAAGAGACTGCAAGCTGCATGAATTTCACAATTCTTATGCTGTCCAGTAAACTACTGATCTTTACCAAGTAAGAGTCCATTCCCACAGGTTCCTTGCCCTGAGGAAACTCACTGGACCAGAAGTCACATGCTGACTCAAGACTGGACTGCAAGGATCCTGACACCTGGGCACTTCCTAATGTCATGAGGCTTCACACAGCTGGGACAGAATTACAGACAGCTAGCTGGGACCAGGAAGTACAATGCAGAGAAACTGGAGTCTCAGGGAGGAGCAATGTTTGTCTCTACCCTTCTCTTGATGACATAATGTTGTCAACAGGCCCCATCTTGAGGATCTGTCATGCCCTGATTAAGATGACATAGGTTAGGCTTGCACAACAGGAATCTACAGTCAGATTTCTTTCCCTCCCCAGCTTTCAGCTGGTTAAAAGGGCAATGCCTTGTATATTAGTCAGAGATCTCTAGGGAAACAGAACTGATAGGGTGTGTGTGTGTGCGCGCGCGCGCGCGCGCGCGCGTGTGTGCGTGTGTGCACGTACATGTGTATGTGTGTGATGTTATTACTTTTTTAGAGTGGCATGTGCTGTGGTCTGTCTAGATGAACAATGGCTGACTCCTGACAGAAAGCTCAATAATCTAGGAATTGTTTAGTCCACAAGGCTGGATGTCCCAGATGGGGTTCAGTACACACCAGTATCCCAAAGCAGTAGGCTCCAAGGCCAGTGAAGAAATGGACTTGCCAGTGAGATCAGTGACAAGCACTTCCTACTTCCATGTGCTTTATATAGTCTGCCACCAGAAGGTGGGTCCTGGATTTAGGGTGGGTTTTTCCACTTCAAATGAGCCAGTCAATGAAAATCCCTAACAGACATGCTCAGCTAGCATCTTGGGTTTTAGCTAACACCAGACATAGTCAAGTTGACAGTAGAAAACACCCCACATCCATCTGCTCTGCAATGCAGAGGATGCTCACATGGAAAAGGGTAGAGACTGGTATGTCCCATGATAGACATCAGCCTGGAGACTCAGAAAACACTAGAGCCAATGATGCTGAACCAGTAATAGAAATCTGCACAAAACACAGACTCCAACCACTTCAACTCCTTACCCTAGCCTCAGTCTGCAGAGCACCCTCCTTCCCTGCAGTGGCTGATATGCCTTTTTCATGTAGGCAACGACTTGGCTACATAGCTCATCATGATTGGAGGGGACTCAGGGAGCCTGAAGTTCATCTCAATTCTCTCCACGCAGCAGAAAACAAAACCTGGAGAAGCCCAGACACTGGGTCAAGGTCAGAGGTGAGACTGAGCTTGCTTCTACCAGTCTGCAATGAGAGAGGGCACTTTGTATGCCAGACTCTATCATGAACACTTTTCAAGCCCTGTCTGATCTTCTACAACATCATGATGGGGTGAGGTGTTACCCCACTTTCTCACATAAAGAGAGATGGCTTTATTTCCATCTCTGATGATAATGGAGCTTCCAGCTGGACTGGGCATCCACTAGCCCCGTGGCCCTTTAGAGCCTTTGCCAGCTGCTACGGGACCATGGGCGTGTGATGACACCAGTGGAACCAGCCTCCAGAGCCTACAGGGAGGCAGCCAGAGCCCTTGCCACCTTCTCCAGACCCTGGGTGTCCACTCCTTCTCTCTTTTACTCTTTCAGCCTTTCCTTCTATCATGGCCTCTTCTTTAACACTATTCTGTTCACAATTTCTAGGGCATCTGCTCTCTGCACTGGAAAATGAAGCCCTGCAAATGGGCACAGCTGTCAGAAACCAGGCTGTCATGATAGGCACCGGGAGGGAGTAGGGGTAGGGTAGCTGTATGACTCAATAAACCTGGAACCCAACCAGGACCTCATGGCCAGGGGGAAATGGCCTTGGACCCTCTGTGGCAGGCAGGGTCATTAAGCCACAGAACTCCACAGTGTCTTCTGGAATAGGCTACCTGGGAAATGCCAGGCTTTCCTTAGGGCAGCATGGAGTGATGCTGAGAGAAAATGGGTATCACTGTGTGGACTCTGTCTAGGTGGAATGCAAGACACATGCAGGAAGCAGCCATATTCCCCAGCTCCAGAGAAGAAATTAACATCTCAGGTGACCTTCTGAGGGAGGATACACAGAATGCTTCTGCACTTGGACACTTCTCATGTGACCTGAAAGGTCTTGGTTTGTCAGGAAAGGGTTCTTAAGGAAAGGGTGTAACCAGAGTGCACAATCCAAAACCACCTTCTGGGTAGCTCCCAACGCTAATTGCATTCCAGGCCACAGAAGACCTTGGCAAGCCCTGAGCCCGGGGCAGTACTGAAGCCTGAGACTTACTGTGCATTTTGTCTAGTGGAAGCCATTTCTCTATTCAGTGAAGACACAGAGGGAGAGGAAGGTCAGAGCCCTGGCTTTTTAAAAAAAAAAGGTTTATTTTTATCATTTGTAAGTATTTGTGTATGTGCACATGAGTACAGCACCTATGGAAACCAGCAGAGGGAGTTAGATCCCCTGGAGCTGGAGTTACAGGCACTTGTGAGCAACCTAAAGTGCATTCTGGGAATTAAATTCAGGACTTCAGCAAAAGCAGCATGTTTTCCTAATTATTGAGCTCTCTCTATCAGGAGGCCCACCTTTAATGTGCAACCACCCAGACAGCACCACTTCTTCCACCAATAGCTCTCCACTGAGAAGCATCTCCAGGTATGC
Organism: Sigmodon hispidus; assembly: GCA_004025045.1. Taxonomy (NCBI): domain Eukaryota; kingdom Metazoa; phylum Chordata; class Mammalia; order Rodentia; family Cricetidae; genus Sigmodon; species Sigmodon hispidus. Next base: position 32,280 of record PVIH01017335.1, on the reverse strand, counting down.
TGCTGGGCCCTGTGAGCACAGCCTGATCTAGGGCTCAAGTAACTATGAAGCCTGTTTGCCTTACATTGACCTGGTGCTACCTGGGCACAATAGGCAATAATTAACACAATTACATAGAGGAGGGGTCAGTTCACAATCACTTGTACACCCTGGAATGGAGGACACTTCTCAAGCAGGTGACAAGCCTCTGACCTCACTCATCAGTTTCCCTGCCATTATCCCCTTAGCTTAGTTCTATACAGGCAGGTTCCTGGCCAGCCCTTTCTCCATCTCCATTCCGCTACCATCTTTGTTTGCCCTGTTGGTTAACAGGAAGTAAGATCACAGCTCAGGCATCAGCCACTTCCTGCAGGCTTTGTCCTTCTATTCCCAGCTGGAGGAGGTCAGGTGAGTGACCTCAAGGCGGAATCTCCTGCCTGGAGGAAGGGTCACTTTCTAGCTCTTAGGGCATGTCTGGAGCCTACATATCCACCAGGGATGACCAGAGAGAAAGAGAGAGACAGCAGTTCAAGAATGAGGTGGGCCAAATCCAAAAGAATGCCTCCCAGACTCCAGCAGATCATGCATTTGACATTGCCTTGGAAGATCATGACTTTTGGGTTGCTCCCTTTCATTCTGTGACCCTAGGAAAAGGGGCTGCAGTGTCTAGCCAGAAGGCAGGTACTATATGGGCACATACATGCATGCAATGTACAACTTCACATTCTTCACTTGGGTATACACTCACACATCTAACTCAAGTTACTCATCTAACTCAAGGGTGTGTCTCGTGCCTATTCCCAGATGGGTCCATGTGTGGCACACGCAGCCGCACTGAGATGCAGCGCACAATGGCTGAGCACATCTGCACAATGTACCTCGTGTTTGTGTCTGAAACTGATCGCTACAGGGAAAGGTGAAATCAGGGACCCTCCACTACAGCCTTTTAAAAATATTTTCCTTTTGTTTGTGAGATTATAAAACGATTACATCATTTCTCCCTTCCCTTTCGCCCCTCCAAATCCTCTTATATACCCCTCCTCCATCTACAGCCATCCAGGCTGTCTCTTAGCAGCAACATGAAGTAATTACATTTTATAAAGCTTTCTTTTTTAATACTTCAATAAATACTACTTGTGAAAATCCATTGACATTTTTATCACTTAATGCATAATAACTGGCCTTATAAATCTAAAACATCCCTATAAATATGAAATTAAATGTCCAGGTTTCAGTGTATATAGGACACTTAATTAATGAAGTACAGGGACATAAACACTCCTAATCTGTTTACTTTGAGCTTAATTTCGTCTTCAAGGCATGATACTTCAAGGCATGATAACACTGTGTGTGTTAGAGCCATCGGGTGAAAGAGCTCTGAATTTTGGGCAGTTTGCCAAGTGTTGAGGGCACTGTCTACCTTTACGCCATGCCACAAAGGCTGCCTGAGACTCCTTGTATCTGTCCCCCTCTGGCCTGTGGGTCACCTCATGGCAGAGAGAGCCCAAAGAGAAGGTGATCAAAGCAGCCTTCTGGTAGAAGAATCCTGACTGAGAATCAAGGCCCAACTCAGTCACTGCATTGCATGGTCACTCATTGTGGCAACCACAGGCCCTTAACAAGGCCAGTGTTGGAGACTACCACTGTAGGCCAGGAGTTTGGGCTAAGGGGCTGATGGCAACTGGAGATCAGAGGCTTGTCACCTGCTTGGGAAGTGTCCTCAACTCCAGGGTGTACAAATGATTGTGAACCGACCCCTCCTCTATGCAGTCATATTAATTATTGCCTATTGTGCCCAGGTAACACCAGGTCAAGGTAAGGTAGCAGGCTTCATAGTTACCTAGATTAGGCAGTGCTCACAGGGCCCAGCGGCACACCTGGAGGAGGGGCACAGTCCTACCTTCTCTGCTTAGTCATCTAAATAACACCTAGAAGTGAGTGAGGTGCGCGCACAGCCACCCTGTGAGATGCTGTCTGGACCACATCCCTTCCAGCGGTGGGTAGATCTGGAGGTCACCAAGGAAAACTAGGGCATTAGATAAGTGGAGGAGGCTACAGCCTGAGCCCTTACCTCAGCCTGAGCTCCACCTTCCTGTGACCTTGCCTCTCCTATGAATTTCTTCATCACCAGAGCTTTGTGTGGAGCAGGAAGGAGGCTGAGGGTGGTGGTGGCTGTGTGCCCCCAATGACCCGATGTTTGATGTGTCTGGAGATTTGGTCCCACATATGGGTGAAGCATTAGGTAATAGGCTCTTTTCTCCCACCCCACCCCCTAGACCCAGATGCCACTCTCTGGATTCTGTCTAAGTCATTTCTTCACCCCAGCAACAAGGAAGAGAAGCCATGGGAGGAACGAGAGAGGCTACTGTTTATGGGGTGCTAGAGATTCAAACTTGGGTCCATGTGCTTCTGGAGCAAGCTCTCTTGTTTATTAAGTCATTTCTGCAGCCCTACCCATCAGCTATGATTTACAGCACTGCTCTAAGCCTCTCAACAATCCTATAATGCATTAGAAGACCCATGGCACAGAAGCTTCTAGACTGTAGACAGAACCCAGAAGAGTTCAGGTCAAACCCACTATCAGCCCAGATCAACCTCCTTATGTGTTGACCCATATTTTCTATACAGATAAGGGACCTTAAGCTCAGAGAGGCCAAGTAAGCTCCTTGAGGTTGCACAGCAAGTCAGGAATAGAGTCAGGCTCACACATATAAACTTAATCTTCCACTGTTAGCTCCCACTCCCCAAGGTTGGAGAAAATGAAGCCAGAACCACAGTCGTGGATACACATGAGTGGATGGATGGACCATGGAATTCCATAGTGGTTCCTCTACTGACTGTTCCATGCAACTAAGGACATGGAATCCACAGGATAAATTTAAATTTGCCAGCCTGGGCAGCCTTTGGGAATCCAGTGAGACAAACGTGGTTGACATGGGGGAGGTCCCCTCTGCATTGCTGTGCTATCTCATGCTCCCCAGTGACAGGCTCACAGTCAGAGTCCATCAGCATAAATGGACCAGGTGAGGAGATGGAGCAGATGTCACGTCCTGTGTGCTAACCCCTAAGTGCTCATGGGTACCTTCCAGGCTAGGTGCGTATGAAAACTGAGTCTCAGAAAGAGGAGACTTGAGTCGAAATTTTGAAATAAGATTCTGTGGTAGTTTGAATGTATTTGGCCCCCATAAACTCATAGAGAGTGGCACTATTAGGTGTGGCCCTGTTGGAGGAGCTGGAATCCAGACCTCGAGGCTAAAGAGTAAGCCTTTAATATGGGCCACACCTTCTGTTGGAAGTGTGTCAATGTGGGAATGGGCTTTGGGTTGTTTTTTTTTCTCAAGCTTCACTTAGTGTGACAGACAGTTGGCTTCCTGTTGCCTCTAGTCAAGATGTAGAATTCTCACATCCTGCTTGCTTGACACCACGCTCCCTGCCATGATGGGCTGAATCTCTTCACTGTAAGTGAGCCACCCCCATTGAAAGGTTTCTTTATAAGAGTTGCATTGTCATGGTGTCTCCTCACATCAATAATAAAACCCAAACTAGGACAGATCAAGAAGCTGCAGTGTTGGGGAGGGTGTGTCTCTACTACTTTGGGGGGATTAGTTCTAGCTGCTCTCACACACACAAACCAGATCTCAGTTTCTTCTCTGTGGTATCTAAGAGCAACCTACAGGAACAAACAAGCTCGCTCTCTCTCTCTCTCTCTCTCTCTCTCTCTCTCTCTCTCTCTCTCTCTCTGTGTGTGTGTGTGTGTGTGTGTGTGTGTGTGTGTGTGTGTAGATGTACATGTGTGTGTAGAAGCTACAGGACAACCTGAGTGTTGTCCCTCATGAAGTATGAACAATATGATTTTGAGATGGTCTCACTGGCTGGTCCTTGGAAGAATCCCTCTGCCTCTGTCTTCCCAGTGCAAGGACTACGAGCATGACCCATATCTGCCTTTTTTATCACGGTGCTAGGAGTTGAACTTGGACCCTCATAATTACAATACAGATACCTTGCTAATGGAGCCATAGCCCCAGCTCCAGGATCCATCTTTAGACTCCTGTACCAAGTGTGTGTCTACCTCAAGTGGGGGCCCCTGCTTCTAAACAGGATCTGAGGATACTGCCTGGCCCAGGCAGGCCCTGCTCTCTGCTCTTGGCCCCAGTCCTACACCCTGGCATTATCAGGCCTAATAAATTCCATTTCATCTCGTGTTTTCCAAGCTTAGCCGAGCAGATTTTTCCTCATTAATCTACATTTAGATTTAAAGACAGTCATGAAAGTCCAACCCCTTTTCACTCATGGATGAACATGCAAAGGTCAGAAGTGTTTTCATAATTAGAAAGCTTTCTCCTCTCTCTCTCTCTCTCCTCCCAACCTTCCTCCACTCTCCCAGGATTCTCTCTTCTGCCTCTTCCTCACTCCTAAATCCACCAAGAAAGAAACAGAGCTGGTGATAGCAAAGGACAGGGGAAGCAGATAACTGGACCTGGCTCAGATGCCACAGATCCAACTGAAGCCAGAAGAAACAGGTTCATCCAGGTAAAACTTGAGGCTCCCTATGGATACAGCATATCTCCTCTGTGCCTTGAGTTAAATATCAGTAAGTTGACCACTGAACTGTGTGTACTCCAGGGTAGTTACAAAGGTAAATGAGAGCATAAGCATGATGGTCTCAGGTGCCACAAGGGAACTTATGAACAAATTATCCTGTATTCCTGTCTGCGTGGCTGCTAAAAGGCTCCTGGTGGAGTCTAGAGACAGAGCTCAGGGTCCCCTTTGGCCTTGACTTTGAGCTCAGTACTTGGACCTCAGGCAGGGGGAGGGGGATGTCTGTTTTCTCATTCTGAGTAAAAGAAGATGTGGTTGAGGATCATCAGAGAACAGAGCTTGAAGATACCATGGGAGCCACTCATGTGACAGAGAGGGAGACTGAGGCACACAGACATGACTCACTGGAAAGGAGAGGCACTATATCACCTACACCTGGGAAACATGGAGATCCTTGGGAACTAGAAGGAACTCTGGAAAGCATTTTGGATCAAGTGAAAAGGAAAGATAACATGTGAGCATACATGATGAAAGCAAATTCCTGCTTTGGGGGCAAAAATAGTGCTGCCCCTGAGCTAGAAACAAGGAATCTATGTCTCATGCACATCTCAGATCTGCAGAAGAAACAAAAAAAAACTGCAAAATGTAATAATGATAGCAAATTAAAAATTTTAAATAGTAAAAAGGAAGGAATAAAGACAACAGATAGTATAAGATCAATTCAGAAAATCAGGAAATCAGGAGCTGATATTCTGAGAAAAATGGAATAGTTTGACTGAATCAGAGATCAGACAGAGCACAGATGAGTCTCATCAGCCACAAACAGAGAAAAACAGTGAGCAAAGCTCCCACCAGAAGAGGTGGGAAGCCTACATAGCCCTGTGGCACCAGTACACTGATTCCATACAGTTACAAAGTGACTGACGCTAGAACAGTTGGGAGGCCACAGACAAAAAGGTTTTAAATTTTTGTCTATATCTCACTATAAGCCAAACTTAACTTCAAAGTATTTATGAACATAAATGTGAGCACAAATGTCTCTGGCCAAAGAGAGATGAGGACTGTATTTGAACCGTGTGACTTGGACAGAAGAACAGAAGGGTAGTAAAGGAGCTTGCTGAGCCAGCCTGGTGATCTAACTTGGGCCCCCAGAACCCACAGTTGAAGGGACAGGACCCACTGACTCCTACAAGCTGCTCCCTGACATAAAAGACCGAATAAAGAAGTAAATCCACACAATTATTTTAAATAGTATTCTAAATAAATATTTTAAAATAAAATCATAGAATTGTATTAGGTTAGGCAAAGATTTCTGAGGCAGGACTCTACAGGCAAAGCCATCCAAGAACAAACTGATAGACTAGTTTTCATAAAAAGTTAAAATTTCTGCCATGACCTTGAGGGACAAACCTCCGACTGAGAGGAAGTGTTCCGTCAAGAGTGTCCACCAAGATCTGATAGGTCAAGAGTAAGAAAGTAACCCACAGGCCAATGATTTAAGCAATGTGCTTCCCCAGATAGCACCATGAATGACAAGCTCCTAAAAATGCCTGACATGGCTAGAGATGAAGGAGTTGGAGAAAAAAACCACAAGGAAATTTCATCATCACTTTACCTAAAGCTTGAAGGCTAAGGACACTAAGTGTTGGCAAAGATGTGAAGTGACAGAACGGCTCTTGTACTGTGGCTGTGAATGTCATAAATATGTGAGGAGAAATTTATGGTGGGATTTTTTATAGGTAAAACTTTTACACAGTGCTTAGCTGTAATTTTCCCCATTACCCTCTAAGAGGAATGTGAGCCCATGTGGAGAAAGCTTTATTATAATATTCAAAAAAGTGGATACAACCAAATTGTGAGATATGCATGCAAAAGAATACCATCAATGCCAAGTCTACACTCACATTCTAGGTGTAACATTGTAGTTGGATCTTCTCTCACATTCTAGCATAACATTGTAGTTAAATCTTGAAGGGTTCCCAAGGTCTGTGTCATGGCCTGTTTCCTAGGGTGACACTACAGGGAGCTGGTGGAACCCATAAGAGACAGGATCTTATGGAAGATCTTTAGGTCATTGAGGGCTCGATGCTGAAGGGAGGGGATGCATGACACCATTTATTTCACTTTCTCCTCATTCCCTGAGGCTCCCACCCTGCTGGGCTGTTTCACCACAGCCCTAAAGCAATGCAGCTAATCAATTAGGAGCTAGAACCTCCAACTGCCTTTCTATCATTGCTTGCCTCTGGTATTTTGTCATAGTAGCAGAAAGCTAACACTGGAAACTCCTTTTGTTGCCCTATTTAAAACACTGGCAGTCTGGCAAAGGCTGTGGAGATGCCATTTGAGGAGTACGCTTGACCCCAAATCTGTTTCTCACACTCTGCCAGGGAGGCTCTCTCAGGTAGGTTCCTTAACAGCCCTGGTTTCTTTGACTGAATGATGAGGCCAGAACTTTGCAGTATGCAGGCCTATCCCAATACCCAACAGAACAGCTGATGAGCACAGAGATCTGGAAATGGTATGTGGTAAGCACACATCAGCCATGCCTTTCCTCATCTCCATGTCTGTCTGGAACCTACTATCTGTGGTCTGAATTAGTAATCATTGTTCAGCCTGGAATCCAGACAGATGTCCTCAGTAGTGGTAATTCCTCCAATAGCCTGTCCTGTGTTCTCTTCTCACAGATCCCTGGCCTCCAGACTACCCCTCTGTTCTTCTGTCCAGTCACACTGTTAAATACAGGTGTAGCCAGCTAGTTCTTCCACACGTGGCTCCTCTGCACATGGCTCCTGGGCACAGGGCTGCTTCTGTTAGTTTTGTAAGCATGGGAGAAACACTCACACTCACTGCCAGGTGCCACACAGAGAGTTTATTTTAAGAAGTTCAGATATCTGGGAAGGGAGAGGGAAGAGAGGGAGAGAGAGAGGGAGGAGGTGAAGAAATAAAGAAAAGGAGGAAGGAGAAGAAGAAAGAAGAAGGGATCTGTAGATATGTATTAAACATTTAATAAAACTTGAATATCAGAGAGAGGGAGCACCACGGTCAATTCTCACCCAGCTGTCTTGTAACTTCCTCAGCCTCGCTCTTGGTCACTTCTGCCAGATGCTTTTGCCAGTTGCTTCTATTCTTTCTGGGTTTCTACAGCCCTCATGTACCCTATCCCATCTAGGTTAGGATTAAAGGCGTGTAGCCTTGAACTCACAGAAACAGAAGTTCTGTCTCTGGAGTTATAGGATCAAGGGTGTTGGTCGCCACTCTGGCTTTCCCTGTGCTGGGATTAAAGGTGTGTGTGACTGATTTCAGCTGTTTATCTTTGTACTCCAGGTTTAAGAATTTCCTGAGCTGTCTGCCTAGGATTTGACTGTGTGCTCTCTCCCCAATATTCAGGTTTTATTAAATATGTAATATATATCCACAGGAATCCTCTGCCATGTGTTGTTTCTTTTTAAGAGAGCAGGTGGGCACCAATCTACGTAGCCATGCTTGGGGACCTGTTCTTTGTTCTGAGCTTTCTATGGGTCCGGGGTGTGCCAGGAAATAGCCACACTCTCTGCCAGCAGCGTCATTCCACTATGTAGCATGCGTGCACTGCTTGGCAAACACACTTACAGCTTCCACACAGGAGTCTGTCTGGAGCCTCCATCAGCCATGTTACCAGCTTTCTCAAGGAAGTCTCCCCTGGTCCCAGTGACCCCAAGACCATCCCATTCCTGTGACCCACACCATGAAACTCATAAGAAATTAGTTTATTTCCTACTTCTGACTTTGATCTCAGCAAGCGGGAGAATGTCTGTGCGTCCTGGCCTAGAACTTTTTACAAGCTGTATCTATGTTCTCAAATAACATTGGTCATGTTTTGGCTTTGCTGTGTGACCCAGGCCAGTGTCTAACCTTATCTGGAATAGTGTTCCCTGGGTAGTTTGATGAAGGGGCCAATGAGAGTCTCTGGGTCTTCTACTGACAGGCGTCTCTTGGATGTGTGGAGATAGCTAAGTCTATAGTGTGACAATGTGGGAGTACAGGCTTAGGATACCCTCACTAAATCCTCCTTGATGTACGTGGCTCTATGTTGAGCCATAGACATCACAGTCTCCTAAGTGCAGCCACGGATGGCCACTTTTACCCAGTGCCTAAAGGATCAAGGAGACAGAGAGGTTTCAGGTGGGAAGCCCTGGCAACAAGTCACTGGTCATCAGAGAGAGAGAGAGAGAAAGACATGGAATACTACCCCACCAGGCTGAGACTCTGCTTCCTGTCATGGGTGGCCTAAAAGGAGAAGTCACAGCTGGCTCCAAGAGTTCCTGTATCCTGGGACCACTGTAATTGCTTGGAATGAACAACTAGGATACAGGAGTCTGCCCTGATTGGGTAACCATGGTGGACCATCCCTCCCAGGCTCATGCTGGGCACTGCAGGGCTGGGCTGGAGATTCACTGAGCTTGAGCACTTCTCTTTGTGTGTGACGTGTGAGGATGACAGTGGCCCCTGGCCCACGTGCAGAGAAAAGGAACACAGTACATAAGAGCATCAAATGGCTTTAGTGCCCTGATCCAAGGCCTTGGGTGAGCAGACTGATGGGGGACTGAGAATTCCGGATTCTGTGGACCAGCGACTGGGCTCTTACAGTGACACAGACAACCCAAGGATGACTAGACGACAGCCTAGCCTCAGCAGGAAGAAGCCAGGGGAATGAAATGGGTAGGGCTGGCCCCTCTCTGTTGGGAGATGGCCGCACCCATATAGATTACCACCCAGAGAGACCAGAAACTGCGGCTCAGGTTCCTGGCAGATAAAATTAAGAATACATCTATGTCAACCTAGATGGATTTTTGGCTCTCTCTCTCTCTCTCTCTCTCTCTCTCTCTCTCTCTCTCTCTCTCTCTCTCTCTCTCTCTCTCTCATATTGTGTAAGCCAGCTCTCTCCTTCCATCCTGTGGATCCCAGGGTCATGCTCAGATTGTCAGGGTTAGGAGCTACCTAGGCCTTTACACAGTGAGCCATTTTGCCAGCTCCTTAAAAGACTTTTATTTTCCTGCTGTTCTACCCTGGTTTCACCTGCTCTCTGGAGGGGAGGGAAGGGATCAAATTTTACAGTAGGTAAAGAGAGCTGGAAGGACGCATCATTGTAAGTGGATGGATTTTCTAAAAGAGACACAAGCTGGCACAGACCTGCCCACTAGGAATCTTCAGCAGGGCTTGAAGTCAGCCAAGCATCAGTGGCATCATTCCCTCACACAGAGAGGAGGCTAGAGAAGAATCTGAATGGTTGGACAAGCACAGGACCGGGTCTCCTCCAACCCTGCTGGGCAGACAGGCGATTCCTCCTGGAGAGGCAAAGCCAGCCACATAGGACAGAGGTGGCCAGGATTGGACAATGAGGCTCAGGAATGACTCTGTGACGGTGGGACTCAGGGTGGCCGAGGGGGTGGGTGTTCCAAGGCTCTGCAGCAGCACTGAGACCCCATCGGCCCAGGTCTCCCTGGCTTCTCACAGGATCTTGCCTAGTCTCAGCTACCATCTAAGCCTGGGTGAGGCAGGAAGTGAGTTAGCCTTTTTTAGAGGAGGGAATGGCAACCCCGGAGCCTCTTCCAAAGAACCAGCAGCAAAGAGATCAGAATGACAGAGGACAAGAAAGAAAAGGTTTTATATTTTTAATGTTTGGTGACATTCCCTGCAATGAACTGGCCACACCCATCAAGGTGGGGTGCCACTGTATGTCCTTGTCCCAAGCGCTCTGGATGGGAAGCCCTGTGTTCCCCTGTCCCTCACCCTGTACCCCTCACCATTGGTTGGCTGGATGGCAGCCTATTTATTCTATCTGGTGAATGGAACTCCAGGTAGGCTAGGCTGGCAAGCCAGCAGCTCTGAGGTGGTCTCTGCTCGCCCAGCACTGGGACTACAAAGGCTCCCCACAGTGGCCTGATTTCTCAGGGGAGACTGGAGTCCTCATGCTGTGAGGCAAGCATTGCCTGACTGAACTAAGCTCCCCGGTCCTCTCTCTTCTCCCTGCATCCCACCTTCACACTCCCCCCTCCAAGCACACTCTTCCTCCACCTCCGCTGCTGGTCCATTCACGGAACGGGCAAGGATACTAGCCGGCCAGGTCCCCGACAAAGTCTGTAGAGTCTATGGATAGCCAGGCCACTGTGACTATTTCTGAGATGGAAGAGCCTAGGGCTGTCAGCTACTGAACACTGGATGGTGGAGTAGGGGCGCTTTCAGAATAGAGTGTGCCTGGGCTGAGACTTGGAGATGTGAGGAGCCAGGGAAAGGCTGGGGGGGGGGGGGGGGGTAGCAACCAGCCACCCTGGCCAGACAGGGGAACTGGATCCTGGCCAGTGGCGGGCAGCCTGATTGGCTGGTGAGCTAAGGGCTGGAGGGGGAGGAGAGAGGTGATGATAGACCGCTGTAGCTTTGTTTGGCTGGGGCAGCCGGGTTGTGGAATCCTGGAGAGCACAGATGGGTGGATGAGAGAAGGAGCAGGCAGTCTGTTCTGTACTGTTAAAGCTGCTACTCCAGCGCTCTAAGCAAGAGGATGATTTCGCCCTCCTTGCCTAGCATCTTATCTCTCAAGTTCTCCGGGGTCTCTCTGGAACCCTCCCACCTCAAGGCCTGTCCACCCTGCCCCACTGCTCTTGAAAGAGCCTACAGCGCCACCTACAGGCAAGAGGTGACATGGCTGGGGTGTCGCCCACACGGAGGACAAGATCAGCCCTGACTGTCCTGGGTCTTGTCTCAACACTAGGGGGCTGCTTCCACTTGGTGTGGCTTGAATATCACCAGCCTCATCTTCTCCTTACTGGGACCAGACCCAACACTGAAGAGTTTAATAGATATTCTTTCTTTTACCAATTCCCAAACCCTTCAAGGATGCCAAGCTTTTGATGTCCTGATGGGGGACTGCCTAGAGTTCAGGGGCCATGATTCTGCCCTGCATTTAGAATGAGCCTTAAGTCAGATCGTGTTCCAAGGGGCCCAACACCACACTCCTGTATCTACCCATTCCCTCGTGTCCTCAGGGACACCCGCTCATGCCAAATAAATATTGTTCCTATCACCATCACAGCCACTAGCACTTAGAGGGGACTGTCTACCTGCCACATGCAGTCTAGATCTCTTGGATATACTGAAGAAGCTAAGTTTCATGATGCCCCAGGAGGTAAGTGAAATCAAGACCAAGATTAGTAACTTGCCTGCTTCTCACTCAGCAGCCATCAGCTTTTCCTGCTTTCTGCCCCACACTTGCCCCGCCACCTGAATTAGTCATTTTACTTGCAATGTGGAGAAACATCTGGCATATAGCAACTTCCAGGAGAGAAAGTCCTATTTGGCAGTCAGTTCAGAGATGGGGGAAGACACGGCTTCGAGAGCAGTTTGATCTGTGATGCTGATGATGGAATGGCTAGTTGGAATTATCTTGATTCTGTTCATTGAAATGGAAAGAAATTCTCCCATGTGGGCGGCACCATTCCCTAGACAGGGAGTCCTGAGTTGTGTAAGAGTGTAGAAAGCAAGCTGAGTGATTCCTCACTCTCTGCTTCTTGACAATATGTGTGACGTGACCTGCTCCTTCAGACTCCTGCTGTTGTGACTTACTCACCATGATGGACTGTGTCTTGGACTATGAACCAGGATAAACCCTGTCTTCTTTAAGTTGTTTTACACTCAACAGAAACTAAGACAGTGTGTCCTTCCATTCATATAAACTACTATGGAAATGCTCTAATAGACATGCAGTGAGGTATGTCTCCTAGGTGATTCCAAATGCAGTCAACTTGATGGTGGAGGCCAACATCCCACCATTCGCACCCTGAATGCCTACCCTTCACGTTCTGCCTACTACCATCCTTGCTTCAGGGCTCAGTGGCAATTTTTAACTTGGAAGAGATGTCCGAAGGATGGAAGAGGTAACTTGTCACTGTGGCCATGATTTGTTGATGTTGGGCCTCAGGGAGGTCCTATCCCAGCAGTTTGGAAAAGAGGAACCAGAATCCACATATGCCTTGTAGAGACTGAGGCATCTCTGCATGAAAGGTGGTACATGGGTAGGCACATCCAGAGAGTCCCAGGCTTCCCTCTGAGCACCTGGCAAGTGGAGATGGGGAAGTTCAGGACCCCTTGAAAGCCTGGAGGCTTCTCCTGGCTGTGCAGTGTGAATGCTACCTTTCATCAAGTTCATGACCATGCAACTTTCCCTGAGTGACTATAAAGGGGTTTAGCCTGAGGCTGGCCAGGGAGGAAGAAGACATTTGACTGCTTCCAGAATTATCAGAGAAGTGTGTAGAGTTTCTCTGCTATAAAGACAGGCCACATGAGTACAAAGGAACTCGTAGAATCAGGAGGCTGGAGTCAGGGAGACCTGTGGAGACAAGACCAAAGGGGAGCACTGGTGATGAAAGGCTGGGGGAAGGGAAGGTCTGTGGCACACCCCTTCCTCTTGCCCTGTCCACTTAAGCCACAGGTACAGTGGTTCCTACAGTCTGGCCCTGATGACTCTCAATGACAGGTGATGTCTGTCTTGTCGGAATGGCCTCACCCTCTCACCAAAAGCCCGGCCAAGGCATCCTGGTATCTGTACCTCTCTTCTTCCTTTCCCCCATCACTTAGTCTCAGCCCCACCAGCCTCAGATGCACCTCCTTCATCGGCTCAAACATATTAAGGTGCCCCAGAGCCCACATTAAATTCAAATTATATGTAAGTCTCCAAATGCGGACTTGGGAGAGCAAAGCAACTGACTGCTTGATGATATTATACTTTGTAGACATTGGATTAAACATTTATCAGTTTCAACTTCACACTTTCCCTTTTTTATTCTGAAGCCAAATAAATTGTTTTCCTGGCCTTAAACATCTTCTGAGGCCCTTTAGAGCTCGGAGGCCCTGGCACCATGCCCAGACCTGAGCCTGTGGTTGCTTGTAGAAAACCTTCCCCTTCCACCCAGGCAGGGTCAGGGCCACAAGCCTTGTTAGTCTGTGGGGCTGTGTGGAGAGCATCTGAGAAGGGTCTCTCCTTCCTGTTTTCCCTTCCAGACTGCTTTGTCTGACCCAGGGTCAGAGAAAACAATGCTTGCAGTTCAGGTCACCCTTGAAGAGAAGAAGGTGGGGGTGCTGGGACAGGGCATGGTGAGGGAATGAGAAGCGGGTGGGGAGGACATGGCACCATCCACCTCTCTCCTCCAGTTTAAACCACTCCCACCCTTTGTCATTCAGCTCCAGCCAGCTTCACGCCCCTGGAAGGCACCGAGCACGTTGACCCCGACTTCGGGCCCCGTTTCTCTGGAAGTCTGCTCCCCTAGGTGTCGCTGTGTGTCCCTCCCCACTTCATCCAAATCTCGATTCAAGTGTTCCCCCTTAGGAAGGCAGCATCCCTCAGCCATCATACCAACGGGATCCTCCCAGAATGCTTAGCTGAAGATTTGGAGGAGGATCCCTGGGCTCAGAGAAGGGTCGCAGCCTAGTGTAAGTGGCCTTACAGGCTTATGGGCACCGTGCGGTAGGAAGGTGCCAACTTCCTCTTTTACGAGTGAGGAAACTGAACTGCAGGAAAAGTGAGGGAGCCCTGGCATATAGCTACACTCTGGCTGGGGTGTGCCTTGGCTGTCACCCGGCCTCCAGCCTTTGGAAAGGGAGGAGAGAGGCAGCCATGGCTTGTTGATGGGAGGTAGGTACCCCACACCTCCTCCCTCCTGCAGCCCCGCCTGCTGGCCACGCTGCTCTAATTAGCGTGGCCGGGAATTAAACCCCACACTCAGCAGCTCAGGCTCCCTGGGGCGCCCAGCACTAACTCAGCTCAATAGGAAAAGCATCCTGCCCTGGGGGCCGTGCCAAAGAGGCACAATCCAGAACCCAGAGCTGTAATTACCCACGCCGATTAAACACTGTATTATAAAACATAAAACAAAATAAAAATAGCCCCCGCCCCCCATGAAACAGCTTCACCTCGAGCTCTTTCTGTTCTATTTATGGCTGTACATGCTGTTATTGATTTTTTTTTCTATTTTCAAGGCTCAGCTGTATATCTAGGTCATTACTGAGCACCTACTATGTGACAGGTGTGTACCCGATGTAGAGACATAAATACTTGGGACACCATGTCCACAGGGTTGAAACACCAAGTAAAAAAGGAAATAAGACCCTTGAAGGGAAAAACCCCTCACCAATCCACCTCAGGATGGGGCCAGAAATGCTGAGTTTGGGAGACAGCACAGGGATAGGAGGACAGTGAGGAACAGGAACTCAAAAAGATTTGAGACCTGAGAATGGAACAGGAGAGTAAAGAGACCTAGGGAGAAGAAATCACATGTGCAAAGGCCCTGGGGTGGAAAGGAGTGGGTGAAGGACTTACGAAGGATCCTGGGGAAGGAAGGAGGACCACTTGGAGAAGGAGGAAGAGTCTGCAGAAGGGGCCATGTGGCTGGGTGACTTGAGGTTCCCTGAGTGGTGTTGACAGATTAGATGCTAATGGTCTTACATACACACAGCTTCTGTTGGATTAGCAGGTAGCGGGGCAGGGTCTTGGGGCTGGTGTTTCTGGCAGAGGAGCAAGGTGACCACGGGTTTCAGGACAACAGGGTGATGACTCCCAGAGAAGGTGTAGAAGGCCTAAAGTTATCCCAGGGTACATGAGAATGCGGCCTGGGTGACATCACCAGACAGTTCATTGATTCCTGGATGAGGGAGAGAGAGAGAAGACTGTCCTCCGACCTCTGAGGTGATGTGGTAGTCCTGGCAGGAGACAGACTGGAGACACCGCAGCCATTCCCCTGTCTCTACTGGACTGCCCATTCTGCTAACTCCCAGCTTCTCCAGGAGCCGGGCAGCAGCCTGGTGGTCTCCTTTGCTTTGTTTGTATTTCCTCACAGCTTTCCAGTTCCTCAGCCTGTGGATCCTTCCAGCGACTGAGAGGGTTCACTCAGGCTTTCAAATGGGAAGCTACAAATGGTGTATGAGAAGCAGACAGAAGATTTGTTTTTAAACACTGACACTCAGAGATGCCTAGACATCCATCCATCGCTTCTGCAGGTAGAAATACAGGCTAGCATCTATAATGTGCTTGGATTGCACTGGGGTGCCCCAGGCAGACTGAGTCTCTGCTCAGCTGCCACCGTGGCTAGCTGGCAGTGGGGAGGAGTCGGGAAGCAAGGCAATGGTAGCACAGTATGACCTCTCCATTCATCTCTGCATCATTCATTTATTTAGCGCTGCTGTGTGCTGGCACTGTTCTGGACTCTGGGGCTTCAGCTGTGAACATAGAAGCAAAATAAATCACCATGTCGTGTGTGAAGCCCACAGGGAAAAACGCGATCTACAAACGACTCCTTATGCATCGGAAAGAAGGCAAGGAAAGGGGTGTGCAGAGATGGGGATGCGGAGACATCTCCAAGGAGCGGACACGGGAACAGAAATAAGAAAGTGAGTCATGGGAATGTCCGAGAGTTCCAGGAGGGGATTCTACATGTACAAAGGCCCACCTGTATCTAACATGCTTAAGGAATGGCAGTAGTCAGCTGGAAAATGTCACACACATCTGATGGAGGAGGTCCAAGCAGCTCTTGGGGGTCAGGGTGCAGGGTACGGAGGGTACTTGAGGAATACTTGAAAAAGTCTCCCTGCAGTTGGAATGATCATAGAGGCTTGGGAGAAGTCAGGTGTTTGATGGTGGGATGTAGGAGTGGTAGGGATGCAGGATGAGAATGGCAGGATAGGAGGCCTGGACCAGCTGCCTGGAGGGAGTTTGCTGGGCCTCACACTGCAAAGCTGTCCTCACCTCAGGGCATTTGCACTGCCTGTTCCCTTTTCTGGAATGTTCTACTGAGGGCCCGGCCAGCTCTCTCTGTCCGAGCACCTCCTACTGCTTTCCCAGGTTGTTGCTTATCTTGACAAACAGATCATGCCTCTCACAGGCAGGTGAGTCCCAGGAGGCAGACAGGATGTCTGTCTATCTGTTGGCCAGTCCCTGTGATTAGCACATCCCCAGAGGTATGTGCCCAGAATATTCAGATTTTGTAGAATAACTGAGCCCACGGCCTGATTCCTCATGCTGAGCAGCATCGACAGTCCAAGTGAGCTGGAGGAGCCACAGGCCAGGGACTAGACATTAAACACCACCGTTCAAACCTGCTAAATCTCACAAGCTCCATTCTTTAACACAGACAGGCACATTTCCCTAATAGCCTGAAAATAAGGCTTTGAACGTAGGATTCTCACACTCAGATAAAATAAAAGGAGAAGCAAAAGAGAAAGAAAAAGAGAGGAAGAGAGAGAGAGGGAGGGAGGAAGAGAGAAAGAGAGAGATTGATTCACTCTGTCCTGTTCAGCTCTGCCTTGTGGATGTAGCTGAAGGTTGGCCTGACCTCTGACCCCTGACTAGCCAGGGGCAGCTTCCTTTCATTGCTCAGCCCATACCCTAGAGTTTCCAATGGTTAGTCTCCAGGTCTTCAGGCCCAAGCTCTGTCCATACTTCCCCATGCACGGTGGGGATGCTAGGCATCAATGTGTTGGGAGCAAAAGAGAGAAAGGAAAGGAGATGATGAAACAGCTCCATGTCTGGGTCTGGCATGGGGGAAGCAGACGTCTCTGCTGGCAGAGGGTAGCCACCAGACTCTGCTGAGCTGTGAGGAGAAGCCTGCGGTGGTGCTGAGGGTCCGGGTATCGGGCAAAGAGTGTATCCAGCCAGAGAGGCCCCCAGTGTTCTGGGGATGGGCAAGAGTGGTCAGGATAGAGAGAACGGGAGTGAGCCAAGCATATGATGGACGCATGCATGGCCTGAGGCTATCCTAGGGCTGCTGGGTGGGGGAAGGGAGAGAAAGGGAGTGTGGGAACTTGAGGGTGGGGTAGACACTCCCCACAACAGGATCTCAGAGGAGGAGCAGACTGAAATGAAGAGATCTATGTCTCATCATCTTGAATCTGAGTCCTGAGCTTCGGAAAAAATCACAGAAATTTTGGATCTCAAATTGCCCAAGTGTCAAAATCTTGGCTGCCTCCTCCTGCTGCATGTGGTGATATGCGTTCTGCACTTGTGGCTGTGTACACATTATGTCCTTTTGTTTCCATGACAACCCTGGGAAATAGAGACTGTTATTCTGCCTGATTTTCCAGCTTGAAAAAAAAGTATCCAGGCTGAAGGTTCACTACCCTGTAGGCCCCATGACTAGATCTGCTTCTAGGGGCCCCAGCCTCTCTGTCAGACCTGTCTGCTGTGTTCTTGGCTGTTCTCTGGACCCTCCTCACAACTGCAGAAACTTCAGACACATCTTACTCAAAGCTGGCTCCATGCCTGCATTAGGAGACACCTCAGAAGACAGGTTGTTCCCAGAGCCCTGGAGGGGGTGGTGTCCCCAGCCATGTGAGCAGCCATGGTCCTGGAGAAGTGAATGAAGTCAGGAGGGCCCAGGTACAGGAGAAAGATGGGTCCTGAGGGAGACATGGAATGGGACCCTGGGGGAGAGAGGAGGTAGAAAGGCTGACAGGGCCCCCTGGAGAGCTAGAAAGGAGCAATGCGAAAATGCAGCTTCCCTTCTGTTCGAAGTTCCAGGCAAAGTGAGCTGCCTCAGTTTCTCAGTTTAGGGCAAAGGAAAGAGAGGCTGATGGAAACAGAAGAAGAGGTAGCAAATAAGTGGCCTCTGTGGCACTGGAAAGGCACAGAGTACAAAGTCCCCAAGACAATAAGTGCCAGTCTGACAGTCCCTGGGTCCCACAGCATACCCAGTACTAAATCAGCATTTTGGATTTATTGGTTGAACATACCGTCTCTGTGAAACAGGTTCTGTGACCATCCTAGGTGATTAGAGGAGAAGCTCAGAGATGTATAGACACTTCTCCGAAGTCACACAGCAAGAGAAATACTGACTGGGGATTAAAACCCAGGTTTGCCAGACTCTAGATCTGACTTTTATTTTCTTTTTTGATTTTAGAGCTCTGGTTTTCAATAGGAATGTCACAGAGCCTCAAGTCAACAGGTTAGAACCTCTGAGCTGTGTACTTTTGAAGGATCCACTTCACTTAATGTTGTGGCATGAAACTCTGAGCTGCCCCAACCATCATATTCTGCATAGAGAAACTGAGGTCCAGTGCTGTGGGATTATGCTCTTGTATGTTGTAAAGATTTGCTGCTCGTATTGGCTTAATAAAATGCTGATTGGCCAGCAGTCAGGCAGGTATAAATGGAGCAACCAGACGAGAATTCTGAGAAGAGGAAAAGCACAGATGCAGTCGTCAGAATCAGAGGCAGCAAGATGAAAATGCTGGATTGAGAAAAGGTACCAATGCATGTGGCTAAACATAGGCAGGTATTATGGGTCAATTAAGTGTAAGGGCTAGTTAGTAATAAGCTTGAGCTACTGGCCCTGCATTTACTATAATATTAAGCCTCGTAGTCAGTTATTTGGGAATCAGCTGCTGGGTATTTGGTCATTGTTGTCAGGACAGAAACTTTCAATTATAGCTCAGGGGCCGGGAGAGATGGGAGGAGGAGGTGGTGTTTGCCAGAATCACTTTACAAGCAGATGAGCTAGAGCTATCCCCACTGAAGTGATTGGAATATTTTCAGAGCCTGAAGATGGAGGTGAGAAGTTACTGTGGGCAGAAGTGAAGCCTGTGACAGGTCTGTCCCCTCCTTCCCCAGCTCAGCTCACTCTTCTCTAAGCCAAGCTCTGAAGCCGTGATAACTAATAACTGTCCCAGGCTGCAGATGGTGCCTCTGTCTGTGCTGGTGGCCCTGCAGCCTTTTAGTGAATGATCTAGAATGGAAAGGGGCTTATGGAGAGCTGGAAAAGAGCTGTCCCAGCAGGAAGCAGTGTCAGCCCCTTCTCCAGGGCTCATGTTTTGTCCTGGACTATGTTCATACAAGTTGCACCAAATAAGAATGTCTCCCAGAATGTATTAGGCTTGAAAGGGCCATGCAAGCCATTACAAATGGGAGCTCTGTGTCTCTAAAACAGGTGAGGTGGGGGTGTCAGCCTATTTCCCAGCTGAGCAGAGTAAGGCCACCTAGAAGCCTCTGCTGACACTGCCCAAGGGCCTCCTGGATCCCAGGCTCAGAAGCCTTTCTTTTATCGCCAAGGGCGAATGACATCATTCCTCCCTATCTGCTCTCTAATTGTATCTAGAGCCTTCTGTGTTTCTACCCTGTACCAGGACACATCCAGGCCTGCAAGATACATCCTGTCTCTGCTTCTTCAGAAAGGCACCAGGTAGACGGACAGAGCAGGGTTAGATGAGCATCAGGAAACTGTGTTGTGCTAAGAGCTGATTGCTCTTGGTGCCCAGGCATTGCCGATCATGAAAACCCTTCGTTTCTAAATTGGGAACAGGAGTGCTGCAGCCTGTGGTGATCTGGGCTAAGCCTACCCAGCTCTGGAGTCTGGAACTGCCCCTCAGCTTCCCAGTGAGACCAGGGGCTCCTGAGCAAATTTACTCCACTGCAGTTCAACATAAATCTCTAAAACTTTGCAGCTGAGCTTGGCGTGATGGTTCATGCAATCCCAGCCTTCGGGAAGCAAAGCAGGAAGAGGATCATGAATTTGAGGATATCCTGAGCTACACAGTGAGTTCCAGGCAAGCCTACAAAAAGAGACTCTATCTCAAAAATTGGAGTAAGTAATATATTAAAATATGCTAAATGATAAATTTACTGGCCTGGGATTCCCCCTACACACCTGAATGTCCTCACCCACATGGGCTGCTCGCTGATTCCTGTGCTTCTGCCATTGGCCTTAGGCTGCTGACCTTTGCCCTCCCCTCCCATGGCTCTTCTGCTGCTAGAAACACCCTCTAGAAGTGGTTTTCAACCTTCCTGAAGTTTTAAACCTTTAATACAGTTAGTTCCCTATGCTCTAGTGACCCCCTCCCCCAGCCATAAAATTATCTTTGTTGCTACTTCATATCTGTAATTCTGCTACTTTCATGGATCATAATGTAATGTCTGATATGCAGGAT
This sequence comes from Sigmodon hispidus, assembly GCA_004025045.1. Lineage (NCBI taxonomy): Eukaryota > Metazoa > Chordata > Mammalia > Rodentia > Cricetidae > Sigmodon > Sigmodon hispidus. Next base: position 11,823 of record PVIH01017335.1, on the reverse strand, counting down.
ATCCAATGTGCAACCTCTGCAAAAAGGTCTTTGACCCCCAAGGGGGTTATAACCCACAGGTTGAGAACCACTCACTGCCCTACAGTCTTCCTTTTTTTGGCCACTAACAGTTTCCCAAGGATCCCTGGGAGCCAGCTTTATGTGACTCTAGGGCACCTGTGCAGGTCTCAGGAACACTGTGTACTATTATCTCCCTCCTCCTGTGCCAGTCTGTGGGCACCTTGCCCGCCTGTCCCTGGTCCCTGCCCACTGGACTGTCCCTTAACCAGCGTAACATGATGGAGACCTGAGACTGGTCAGTGCCTCTGACCCTCCTAGGATGCTAATTAACAAAATTCTGGGAAGGACACCAGAGATCTGATTGGGTGATCCCTTCCTTGGGTGACAGGGGCTTAGGCTGGAGGCTTTGATGGGAGACGGGCTTCCTCATGGGTGCTGGCTGGGAGAACACTCTGGAAAGTAAATTAGGTGATAAAGGCTCTGAACTGGCCTGATCCCACTGTGGGTGCATATGGGAACTCAGGCAAGATGAGCTCAGATGTTCACTTCTGACAGCGAGGAAGACTCCACTATCCTCAGAGGATCTGACAGCATCGGACCCGGTAAAGGATGATGCATCTAAATGAGGTGCAATTACGGCACTATTAACATCAGGCTTTTGAGGAATTTTCGATGGCGTGGGAAAATGCTGACGGTATAACAGATAGTAAGGAGCACTGAGCAGAGATAGGTCCCAATTACACAATATTTCAGAGAGAACGGCCGGATGCTGGGGACCAGGATGGTGGTGACAACATCTGCTATCCTGAGCACTTCCTGTGTCCTGGGGCTACTCTATTAGTTCATTTAACTTCGTAATGACCCCATGGTATGAAGCCTTATGGTCCTTGCTCTGCAGACAAGGAAAATGAGGCACAAAGGGGTAAAATGCCGAGTCATATAACTAAGAGGTTCCCTCCCACTTCCTTGTCTTCCAGGCTGCAGGCAAGTCATGATGTGCTATGAGGAGTGGTCCAGGAGCTCAGCATAGGATGTTCTCTAGAAGATCATGCCTCCTTTGGTGATTTGCTGACCCTATCATCTCACTAGACAGTAACTCAGAAGAGGGTTGAACTAGCTCTGGGAACTGAGTCACCCTCACTTTTCCTTGGACTTGTAGATGAGTTGATGGGGTAAGAGAGGGGCAGGCCCAGCCTTAGGCTCCATCCTGAGGTCTCTGGCCACTTCCCAGGGGTGTGTGGGGAGTGTACAAATATCCACAGAGAGCCATCTGCCCAAGCTCACTCAGTCTCCTTGAGACCTCACCTTGGAAGGTCTGTCCCTGCAGAATCCAAGATCCATACAGATGCCCCTTCTCTGGGGACAGCTGGGAGAGGCAGGCAGCTCATGGCTGCCTTGTTACTGACTCTGGGCTTATTAGAGATGCCTGCTCATCCATCCATCACCTTTAGAGGACAGCAGACACAGTGCAGGATCCAGGCCCCTCACCCAAGCATCCAATAGAATGCTAGCACTCAACCCCCTTCCACGGTGTGCTGAGAGATTGTGGAACTGTTTGCAAAGTGAGGATTTCTGCTGCACACCCTCTCTCTTCGCCCCCTCCTCCCCTAAGAAGCTGCATTTCCTGTGCCAAATGTAGCATTGCCTCTCAGGAAACTCAGCGGTGACAGGCGTGTGGGCTCCGCACTAAGCCAGTTTCCTCCTTCACACAGTGGAATCTCAATTGCACAGGTCACATGAGTGTCACCTCCTGCCATGAATGTGTGGACATCTCCCCAGCTGCTTGTGTGACAGGGTCAGCTTGTTCTTTGAAAGGCCACACAACCACAGAGTGGAAGATGAGGCTTCTGTGAGGAGGGAGGTGATTCACATTCCTCCCTGCCCATTTTACCTCCCCTTCCACCATTACCTCGCTCCCTGGGGTCCCTGGGGGCTACTGCTTTTCTTCCGGTATGCTGGCATCTGGGTTCTGGGACAGCCTACCTGCTACCTTTATTTCAACAGGAACAGAGGTACTAATCCCTCTTCTTCATGCCTGTCAGCCTCAACTATGCAACCATAGGCTCTGAAGCCACACAGCAAACAACACTGGGCAGTGTGTGTGGACATTGCACAGGACATTGTGTCCCCAGAGAGAGCCTTGTCCACCTCATCTCTGCCCCACTAGAGCTGCAGGAAATGAGGAAACCGATCTACAGAGAGGGGGGTGTCTCTCAGCTAGTTAGGGCCATGGACAGTGTCCTGAACATGTGCAGTGGATAACATAGCATCCCCAAAGAAGAAATCTCAACTTCTCAAGAGGATAGGGAGGCATATACATGGCTGGCTGGGCCAAAGTTTCCAAGAACTAATACACCTAACTAGTTCCTAAATCAAACCCATTTGTGTAGATGTCTCAGCGGTGTTCTGGCAGTGTCTTGCCCATCTCAGTACTGCCCAGGGATGGCTGTGGAGGGCACATGCCTGCCTTGTTCATCTCACACTCACAATGAACCCCTTCTTCCAGGAAGCTTACATCATTCATTCATCCATCCATTCATTCACTTACTCCCTTGTTTGCACATTCATTCATGCCTACAGTATACCAGGCACCCTTCTAAGCCCCAGGCACATAGTGTCCGTGGTAGAATGTCATCAAGAAACCTTTGATTTCTTGAGGAAAAAATAAACAAAAAAAGAAAAAGATTGCCATCAGTCAGGCAGTAAGGACACAGAGCAGGGCCAGTTTGTGTAGGGTGTTGATTCTGGGCTACTCTGCTCCCTGCCCTGGGGAATGTTTACTCCCGTGCCTGGCTCACAGGATGGGAACACTTGTGCCAGGAAGCTGCAGTTGGGACTCTGCCCAGGATCCACTTCCTTGGAGATCGCCCATGTCCCACAAAGGTCCCGTGGACAGTCCATGGGTGTTTCTGGGACTGGCATGGAGAGTGTGCCCCCAGCAGAAGGCAGGACCTGCAGAGCCAGCCTGAGGGCCCTGCTTTCTCATCCCTCAGCCACAGCAGAGCATGTTAAGCTGAACCAGTTTTGCAATTGAAGGGTGTGGAGAACAGCTGTTGCAATTAATTTACAGAAATGGGCTGGGAGATGACGTAGCAGAGTCCCACCGAGTCCGTACCTGAACCCAAGTTCAATTCCAAGAAGACCCCTCCTCTGCACTGGCACCCAAGAGAGAATACCAGGTACATGTGATACATGTGGGCACACATGTGGAGGTCAGAGGTCAACTCTGTGGAGTCCGTCCTTTCTTCCCATTCTTACATGGGCTCCAGGGACCGAACCCAGATCTCCAGCATTGCACAGAAAGCACCTTCCCCACTGAGCCACTGCACCAGTCTTCACGTTGACTCCCTTTGTGATGCAAACCTTGCAGTATCAGGATTTCATGTCATCATTAGTCACTGCCCAACAACTTCTCCAGCTGACCAACAGGCCGTGGACTGGGACCACATTTGTCTCAACTACAGTTGCCCTTTTCCTCAGTGAGGAAAGGACTGTGAAAGATGGCTGCGAACTGCTGCTGCTCGGTGAATGTCTGTGTGATCTGGCTGCACACAGTAGGTGCTCAGAAAATAAATGCCTATGTAAGCAAACTGCACACAATAAGCACTCAGAATAAATGGCTGTGTGAGTTGGCCTGCACACAGTAGGTGCTCAATGAGTGGAATACTCTGAGTTGGGTGCACATAGTAGGTACTTGATGGATCTTACTAGGGTAAGCAGTGGACATTTTCTAGGGTAAGAATTCTCAGAAGCTCTCTGAGCCCTATACAGGCCAAAAGTGGCTTTCTATTCTTCTGTCCTGCTCACCCTCAGTGCTATACCCTGCCTCAGGGATGTTTCCACTGAATGCACAGCTTAGACAGCCCATTCCCAGGAGCTCCATGCTCAGCAGCACCTCCAGCTTGGTGCTGCCTGCCTACAGATCCTCTGTGCTTGTTCCGAGGTGCCAGAACAAATTTTGATCAAGCCATGGTCTTTTCAGGATCCTCTTGATGTCTTCTATGGGCCAAAGTCATTCTCCTGAACCTGAGTGTCAACTCAGATTGCCTGACACCCATCCTCCTGTTTGCTCACTTACCCATAGCCAGAACCTTCATACACAACCAAGCCCTTACTATTGACAGCTCTTAGAAGATGAAGTGCCCTCTTACCCAGGGAAGCACCTCGAGACCTTCATTTGACTCCATGGCCCTGGCTTTCTGGCAGTCTGTCTACATCTTGGCAATCTCTTCTGGTGCCTAGATCCCTCTGGCCAGATGGGGTGCTGAACCCAACACATTTGTGCTTAAATAAAGCACTCACTGTACCTAGCCCCTACTCTTGAGCTGCCTGCCCCAGAGCAGGGCAACCCTTTTCTTATTCCCATCATGCCCTTAAAATCTCAAGAGTGTCCCAGAAAAACAAAGGTTTTTATTACTCTATAAACTCACCAAGCAATCCCTGCCTCAGGGCCTGGTACCTGCTGTTCCCTCCATCTGGAAGATTTTGTCTCTGCATATTTGAGTGACTGGGATACTGGTTGAATGTCTGGGCAAGATAATGGCTGATGTCTTCAAAATCTTCACCCTACAATTGTGATGCCTGATTGCATGCTTAATAGCTTAAGTTGTTGAACTGGCTAATTTTATGCCAACCTGACAGGCTGGAATCATCTGAGAGGAGAGAACCCCAGTTGAGAAAATGCCTCCATCAGATCAGGCTGTAGGTAGGCCTGTAAAGCATTTCCTTAAGTAGCGATTGATGTGGAGGAAGTTCCAGCTTGTTGGGGTGGAGCCATCCTTGGGCTGGTGGTCCAGGTTCTATCAGGAAGCTGGCTGAGCAAGCCATGAAGAACAAGTCATAAGCAGCCCCCTCCATGGCCTCTGCATCAGCTCCTGCCTCCAGTTTCCTGACCTGCTTGAGGTCCTATCCTGACTTCCTTTGATGATGAACAGTGATATGGACATGTGAGTCAAATAAAGCCTTTCCTCTCCAACTTGCTTTTGGTCATGGTGCTTCTTCACAGTGATGGATCTCTAACACGGCAGAATGATGGAGGAATGTAGAGATAAAGAAGGCGAAGTGGACCAGATGCCCATCTCTGGAGGTTTTCACACATAGACCCTCTGTTTCGAGATGGGAACATGGACGCATCCCCTACTTGTTGTTCTGAGGGACTTATGGCTGGGATGCAGTGAGCCTGGAGAGGCGGGGGAAGGGATGAGAAAGGCTGCGTCTGTTAATGCGTTAGACTGGAGCAGGCAAGAATAAAAGAGAAAATCCATCCACAGATGAGTCCAAAGGAAGAGGCTGGGCTCCTCCTATTGGGGGCGATTGTACCCCAGGGTTTTAGTCAGTGACAGCAAGAACAGAGCAGGTGACAATGAAATCTTCCAGACTCGTGGGAGTGGACAGGAAAGTCTAAAGGCACGCATGGCTATAAAAGACCTTCTGTTCTCTGGTGTCAATGGCACCTTCTTTCTGTCTCCTTCCTGATATCATGCACACACATCATACACCATGATTCAGGCCATAATGTTAATTAAATGTGGTTTTACTATACAGAGACGTGTTAAACATTATGTAATCAACTCACAATAATGCAGGCGGAAACCTGGGGTTCTTGTGGGTACAATAACCTTGCAGGCTTCCTGGGAACTTCTTACCTCCTGCGCTTAGAAAATAAGAAGATATTGGGGTGTATGTGTGTGTGTGTGTGTGTGTGTGTGTGTGTGTGTGCAAATCATTACAAACAGATGGAAATTTTAAATTAATTGGCCATGATGAAGGATAAAGTGAGCCTGGGTCAAGGAATCTGTGGCCCTGCTGAGGCAAAGTCTTAAGAGAAGGAACATTCTGGAATAGAAAGGAGGCATTGGTTATAGTAGCCACCTTCTCAAGCCATCTTTCAAATAGCTCTTTTAGGGTTTGCATGTGAGTGAAACTCAGAACACTAACCTCATTCAGTGGCATGGTGGCCCAGCATCCATACTGGCTGATACCATTGCCCTGGTCATCTAGACAGGTCAACCTCACTGAAACCTGCTGGTCCCCAGCATCCTCATTCTGTCTCAGCATGGCATCCAAGTGCATTAGAGTATGGGCAGAATGTTCTCCCCTTCAGTATCCTACACTGGGCTCTGCCCACACTGGAGAATGGGCTGATCTTTACAAGTTGAGCCCCTCAGATCTGCTCTCTGGCAGTCCCCAGGCTGGCTCACTCTTACTATTAAAACCCAGTGGGCAGCATGATATGGTGGCTCAGGCCTGTGTTCCCAAGTGTTCAGAGGTAAGAGGATCACTTTAAACTCTAGGCCAATCTGGTCCTGAGCTATAAAACCACCCAGTTTAAAAAACAAGTCTGTGGATTATACCTCGTCTAGAAAGCCTTTCTAATCCTTGTTTTGATATTGTTTGTTTGTTGGCTGATTGGTTTGTTTGTTTTTGTTTTGCTTTGTTTTATTTTGTTTTTACTATAATCAGGCTAATCTCAGAGAAGTCCATGGACTGACTTCAAGGTATGTAATTGCTTGCTTCTCTGCGGTGAGCGGTAAGTCAGCTGGGCAGCTCTGCTGATCTTGGCTAGACACACATGCCCTGAGCCTTCTGTGGTGTCTGGCTGACCCTGGCTGCAATGACTGACCTTGGCTACAGTGGCTGACCTTGGCAGAGGTGACCACTGTACTTGGCTCTATTCCTAGCACCACTTGTCCTCCAGGATGCTGTAGAAGGCATATCCTCAAAGTGGTAGCGGAGCTACACAAGCCAGCCTGCCAGCCCCACAGTGCCATTGCATCTGCCCTCGGCTCAAGCCTTCTGGGGAGCCTTGTGAATTCAGTCAAGGATGAAACCAGCCATCTTCCCACAGGGCTGTGAAGCTGTACAGTGAAGAGTCCTGGTGTAGAGAGAGGTGAGGACAATCCTTGTAGAACACAATAAGGCACATTCAATAATCCTTGAGATGATGACATTTTAAGCAGCCTTATTGCGACCATATAATAAACTGTACGTACTTAACCTACGAGCCTGTTGAACGTGGCAAATGTATACAGCTATGAAATCATCATAGCGACTAGGATAATAAATGTACCCACCCAATAGTTCTATTCAGTCTCTTTTCCTCTTTTGCCCACTGCCCCTTCCTTCTGTGCCACAGGCTGCTTTCTAGGGGGTAAAGTGGCAAATACTATGGTTTTATTTTGCATTTCAAAAAACGGCTAAAGATGCTGAGTGTATCTTGTTACCATGTCTTTTCCTTGGTTAAGTGTATATTCAAAGAAAAGCTTTTGTTGTAAACTTTTTATATTATTATTGTCTTTAGAGGGCTCTATATTATTCGGGCATTTAATGCATGTAAATTATTAAATATGTAATTATTTTCTCTTAAGCTGTAGCTTCTTCTGGGTGAGATTTTAAAAAGACATTGACTGCCCCTGGTTCCCTATCAAGTAGTAGTTATCAAGAGTCCTGTGAGTGGCCAATGTAGGCATCAAATGTCAGAGGTTGATCCATTTCATCCATAAGGACAAAGAAAAAGCCACAAATAACAAGACAGACATCTTAGGAAGCCACGCTGAATCCACCTCCCTGTCGCTGACCCTGACTTTACAGGGTTTTCTAGGAATCAAAGCCTCTGCGTTGATGTGAATGGCAGATAGAAATGTTCTAGAACCTCCTGCACAACCCACTGCCTCATAAACAGGGCTTTGCTGGTCCAATGTCGCCCCCTAATGGCCTCATTCCCAGCCAGTCTCAGCACTCATTTCTTGGCTCCACCAGGCACCAGAGGATAAAGAAATGGCAGCGTCCACTACAACTCCAAACTTTCAAAGAAAGATAGTGTTTCCTTCACTGAGAAAATCTCTCAGTGAGACAGACTGAAGCAGAGCAGCTTCTTGACGAGACTATTGCCCTCCACCAGATGCAGCCAACTGCAACACAGGCTCCAAGCACAGCACTGCAGGGCTCACCCATGCAGTGCACTAGCAGCAGGGCTCAGCCTGCGGCTCTGGACAGTGCCCAGTGTGGCTTAACATCCGGGTGCCTGGGATTTCAGGGTAGCTGCCCTCCAGCGCTTGGTGTTTGTTCTTAAGCAGGACACCCACCTTCACAGACCAAACCAATTCCTGTGTGGCCATCTGCAGCCCTGCCATTGCTCTGTGCCTGTCACCCAAGTTTGGAAACTCAGACAGCCCCTCTGCTCCCGCAGAACCACAAAAAGGAGGCTGTCACGTGCTTCCCCACCTTCTAGAAGTGAGCTCAAGTGGGATGCAGGAATGACAGTGTGGGGTTGGGCACTAGATCAGAGGTTCTCAGCCTGGGCAGGGGAGGTCACATAACAGTTATCTTCTATGTCAGATATTTGTATTACAATTCATAATAGTAAACTTGCAGTTGTGAAGTAGCAATGAAATGGTTTTCTGGTTGGGGGGATCACCACAACATGAGGAACTGTAAAAAGGGTCGCAGCATCAGGAAGGTTGAAAACCCCCGTTCTGGCTGGATTACTGAAAGTCTCTAGTCTCTTCCTCATCTGCTCCTCTTGTTGCTGCTGGGCATTGACCATGCTCTCATCATATTCCTCTATCATCCTCTAAAGGTCAGAGATGCCCTCACTTCCATGGCTATTGGGTGTACCCTCATGATCTGCAGCTGAGCATCACATCTGTGTTCATTTCAGCGTGTCCTGACACCAAGAAGCAAGTTCGTGTCCACACAAAGACCTCCTCCACCCTGTCATCTGTGCTCAGATCTAAGCTCTGACCTATGTGACTCAGCTCAGCCCAGAGGCCCAGGTCCCCAAACCAGCCAGTCCCTGAAGTGACTTGTTTGTTCTATGCCTTGGTTTCCCCATTTATGAATGGGAAATAGAAGCCTTTGCTTCACCAAGATTTTGAGAAGATGCAGTGGCTGATGTGACATTCACTTCTCACTGTTTTAGGACAGCACCATGTGTGTTAGGTATGGGATAACCCACGCCACCCACATTTCTCCACTTTTCCATGTCAAATTCTAGCCCAGCCCCAACCCCTTTTCCCTCCCAGTGAATGACATAAATGGGAAGAGGGTACAGAAAACACCTGTCCCCCAGCCTAGAAAGTTCCATTTGCCACTGAGGGGGAGCTGACACCAAGAAATCTTTGCAGCAGCTTCTAGGGTGTGGCAGGGAGCAAGTCCCTGGTGGGCTGAACTTAGCACTGTAAGTGAGAAACACGGGAGGACAGATGTGAAGTGGGCAGAGTCCCCTGGCTGGGACTGTTCTTTGGAAACTTGAGTCTACATGAATTATAAGATCTTGGAACTTGTCAGTGAAAGAGAGGATAAAGCCAACACATTTGCTCACTCGCTCCTTTGTGCAGTCAAAACACATTTAATTGAGCACTGACTCTGTGCTGATTGGGCTTTGGGGATATAGGGGTGGTCAAGCCAAAGGCAGTTTGTGCCTTCGGGAAACCCACAGTCTAAGCTTAAGGCTGACATTAAACACATAAGTATTTAATGAATTGATGAGGGGCATCTATCCTCATGGGACAGACAGAAGAGGGAGGAGGCAGCCTCTGAGTGGGGGCATAATAGATAAGTCATCTAGATAACATGTAGGCTCTAACGGGAAGAAGGAAAATCAGGTCATGCCTACATGACCTCTGAAGCCTAAGGCTTTCTTGGGAAAGTTACTGTATCTCAGAATAAGAGCAGAGGGAGAAGCCCTGGGGCCCTAGAACATGATGTCCCCTGATCTGCTGGGTGGTCTTCAGTCAGAAGCACAAAGGCACAAGGTTCCAGTGTCACCAACCTCAGTATGGAGCTTTACTTCCCCACAAGACAGAGGAGCAGCATGGCGATCACATGACCCCCAGCTTGTGAGGCTCAGCAGACATGCCCAGATTGGGTGTGGCCATTCCCTGACAAATAGCACAGAGTTTTAAAGGCCAAGGTTTCCTAAACAAGATCCAGAGGGACACAACATTCTAGGTTGTGGGAACAAACGACTTCAGGAACAACCATTTATTATGTAACCAAGAGTCACTGCACACTGCCTGTTACACTGCACAGCGAGCGCTGAAGAGCCCTGGAGTTATGACAGCTCCAATCATGGCCAAGAGGGCCAAGGCGGCTGCACCACTCCGCTGTCACATCCTCAGGAATGAAAGGAAAATTGAGCCAACAGAAAGAACGCCATGATTCCGTGGTGAATGGGAGCCACTGGCAACGTCACGCTGACAGACACAATGCCTTTCTCTTTTCATCTGGAGCTTCCTGCAGTTTTCTCCCTGGGCTCTGAGGCCATGGCTCCAATCAGGACCAAGGCAATGTTCACCGCTGGCTCCTCCAGACCAGAGGGCCCATGCTGAAGACTGCCAGCAGGAGGGGGAAGCTTGCTCTACCCATCTGTGGACTTGTTTGCCTCGTTCGTTCTCACTTTGAAGCTCTCTCTCTCTCTCTCTCTCTCTCTCTCTCTCTCTCTCCCTCCCTCTTCCTCCCCTTCTGTCTCCCTCCCCTCTTTCTTTCAGTGGTTTTTGGAGCTATATTTGTGTATATCCCAAGCTGGCCTCAAACTCACTATGTAGCAGAGGATAACTTCAAATTCTTGATTCCCTTCCCTCTGCTTTTAAGTGCTAAGATTAAAGACTTGTGTGTCACCATACCTGGCTCAGTAACAGTTTCTTAAAATACACACACACACACACACACACACACACACACACACACAGAGGCACGCGCGCACACACACAAGAATTTATTTAATTTTATATTTTTGTGTATGGGTGTTTTATCTACATATGCATTTGCATACAGAGCCTATGGAGGTCAGAAAGGACACTGGATTACCAGGAACTATCATTAGAGATTGTTGTGAGCTGTCATGTGAGTGCTGGGGATTGAACCCAGGCTCTCTGCAAGAGCAGCCAGTGCTCTGGGCCGTAAGTCTGTCCCCTCAGTGACACATATTCTTTGCCACATGTTTTGAGAACAGACTCAGCAGTGACTTTGAATTTTGGAAAGTGTGAGTTTTGAGGTAGAACTCCTCTGGATGAGAGATGGGGAGGAAGCAGGTTCCTGAGGCTGGAGATTGATGGTGGTGGGTTGAGGATCTCCTCCTTACCAAGGAGTCTGGGACACACAAGGGTGGTGTGATGCTGCTGCTGCTGCTGCTAATGTGGATGCAGATGCTGTTGATGTGCATGATGCTGCTGATGCTGATGCGGATGGTGCTGATAATGATGTGGATGATGCTGATGATGTTGCAGATGCTGAGAGGGTAGCCTCCCAGTGGGGCCTGCAGTTCACAACTCAGCTCCCTGTGAATTTCTGAGAGTGAGATGAAATAAAAAGTGGTTTCAGCTGCCTGAGTCTCCTCTGTAGAATGTTCAGGAAGGCCAGCCAGTGACTTCTTTTTGCCCCATTCCTGCATGTCTCCATCCTTCTCAGCACCACACTCTCCTCAGTGGTGATGCCTTTTCCCAGTTGGGGTCCAGCTGCTTTGCCAGGGGACTCAACTCCCTCTGCTGAGGGGACATCTGACTGTGACCAGATGCTCCAGAAAGGTGCAAGGCCATGTGTTTGCATGACAGTTATCACTGAATGACCCTCTTTCTTTGGTAGGCCAGTTTCCAGCAACTTAGCGGGCCTTCAGCACAGAGTATCAGCTTTGCGCAGCTCTAGGCAAAGAAAGTAAATAATTGGCTGGCTCAGAGATGAGGTAGTAAGTGATTGGCTGGCTCAGAAATGAGCGGACAGGTGATTGGCTGGCTCAGAAATGAGCGAGTAAGTGATTGGCTGATTTGGAAATGAACGCTTGCTCTAATTTCAGAGTTTCCCTTTACCCTTGTTTAAAGACACCTC
>PVIH01017334.1:31019-42318 GCA_004025045.1 Sigmodon hispidus | reverse complement strand
GGATGGGTGGATGAGTGGGTAGATGGATGGATGGATGGATGATGGCCCAATGTATAACTGGGAGGAAAGAACATTCATAAATGATTCCAGGCTCCTGAATACTGAGCCCTGGGTTGTAGCAATGTCCAGTGCTATTAAGAACAGAGACATAGAAATAATATGATGGGTGGAGGAGTCTGCAGGACCTGTGGCTTGAGGGAAAGAATGGGAGAGTCTTGTTGGCAAGACAGGTTAGACACAGGGGAGCCTGGGTTAGTTCATCCAGGAAAAACATAGCAAATGAGCAGAAAATCACAGCTCAACGGCTATGAGGCCTGGGAATGCGAAGAGGAGTCAGAGAAGAGACAAGGGAGCCCCTGGCATTGAGCCAATCAAGCAGTTTATGGACATAGGAAAGACCGAGAACAGAAACAGACAAGGAGAAGGTCAGAGAGGGCAGGGCCCTGTGCATCATGCTTTAGGAAAGAAGACGTTTATGTGTGTTCCTGGTGAGACTGTAGCCTAAAAGGACACAGTCCTGGCATACAGGCATTATGTGTCTGTGGGTAGATAATTCTGGATGCTGAAGCGAAGGAAGGAGAAATTGAAGGAAAGATTAATGAATAGAGTATGTTGGAGAATAAAACTGGATAAAGAAGCCAAAATGAAAAGTCAGCTGTGGCCATGCATGCCTGCAACCTCAACACTCAGGAACTCCACACAGAGGAAGATTGCCACAAGTTATTCCAGGCCAAGACCCTGGTGAGGCCGCCTTGCAGGCGGTGGAGACGAGCAAGACTTCCTCTGAGGAAAAGGAGGTGGGAGCCAGGATCAGTGAAAGCAGAAACAGTCTCAGAGTCTGAGAACAACACTCAGCAAGCTCTGGGAAAGGAGAGGCACAGGGAAAGGCAGCCAGCACGTACACACAGAGCAGGAATGACGCACCAGCCTCTGAGCAAAATTCAATAACTCTCCTCTGGAGAGAGGAGGGGAGCAGCAATGAGCAAGATGAAATCAGATACAGGAAGAGAAGGGGGGCTATCTGTCAACAAGAAAGTTAGGGGGAGAGGGGGAGGAAAATGATGAGTACCTGACAAATGAGGCAAAGCAGCATCCCAGCTAGGGGTCCAACAGGTGCCTCACGCTGCCTGGCACACCAGGAGCATGAACATTCTCAGTTCCCACTGGCTGGCTGGGTGGGTGGGTGGGTGGATGGATGGCTAACAAATCTAAGGAAGAGCTCCAAGAAAGTTCTCTGCCCCAAGAGGCTGACCACACTATTGGCCATTAGTAGGCGCAGTGTGGGTCTATCCAATGGCCATCCTGGCAGGAGCTACAATGAGTAGAGGGTGTTGGTTCCCTGATCTCCTTGGGGGCGGGGCCAGGCAGCCCCCAGTTTGCTGCAGGTCCTGATCACTGTCGTCCCCAGCCTTCTGCAGGCAGAGGCGGTCCTCCTACTGTCCGGTTCTGTGTTTCTGCAGAATCTCTTCGGTTCTTTGGCTCTCCCAGCCTGCAGGGTAGACCTTCATAGACTCTTTGCTGGTTTTTTTGGATACAGGGTCTCAGTAATGCAGCCTTAGCTATCCCAGAACTCACAGACATCCACCTGCCTCTGCCTCCCAAATTCTGGGATTATAAACCTGTGCCACCATGCCTGACTTTTATTTTTCATTTCATTTTTAATTTTATGTGTATGTGTGCTTTGTCTGCAGGTATGACTGTGTACCATGTGCATGCAGTGCCCTCAAAGGCCAGAAAAGGTCATTGGATCCCCTAGAACTGGAGTTACAGACTGATGTGAGCTACCATGTGGGTACTAGGAATTGAACCTGGGTCCTCCGGAAGAGCCTCCAGTGCTCTTAACCACTGAGCCATCTCTCCAGCCCCTGAGCTTTGTAAATTCATTACAATGATCCTAAGTTTGAGTGTCCCCCACTTTCCTGGTGGGACACCCCCAACACACATACCACCATCACCACCACCACACTGGGGCAGAGTGTGATGGTGACATCTAAAAGGAATAGAGAGAAACCGGAAGCGGAGAGGGACAGAGGACAAGAGAGAGTGACTCAGAGCCCTAGGGAGAACTTTACTTTTTATTCAAAGATGACGCAGCCATGTATCACTTAAGAGATTATTAAATATTAACTTTGAAACAAGTGAAGGCAGCCATGAGAAGAAGACCAGAGAGTTTACAGGACAGACACTTCCCTCTGTCCATCCATCCAAGCCCCTTCTGGCCACCTCAGTGCTGTGAGCCCCGCTATGCAGACAGCCTGAGAGGCTCAGAGAAAAAGCCAAACTCTAGTGCCCATGGCAAAAGACCCCAGAGCTATGGCAAGGGGGCTGCTTACTAACCATTGCAATGGCTGTGGGGGTATCCCAAGTGAGAAGACCGTGGGCCCTGGGAAGAACACCCCAGGTAAGAGGGCCCTGAGAGAAAAGGAGCGGGGGAAGCTGGGAGCCTAGCTTTTCTGAGACCAAAGAAGGGCTGAAGGACCCATCCCAAGATGGGTGGGGGGTGGAGGGCCCTAGCAACTGAGGGGGGAAGAGAGAGAAAAGAGCTGATTTGATTGGCAGACAGATTACTGGCAGCTTCCAGGGGGCTGAGAGGTGGGCATGGTGGACCCGGGTTATCAGGAGGGAGCCAAGTGTGGGGCAGGAAGTGGTGGTTCAGATCCCAGCATCTCTTCCACCTCTCTGTGGCCTGCTGACCAACGGAAAGAATGGTCAGGAGCAGGTGGGAGCTAAAGGTCAGTTGGGGGAACTGAATGAGTTCTGGCTTCTCTTTGAAACCCCAGGAGAGGAGAAGATTTTCCAAGGAGGAGAGCTATACAAATACAAAAGAGGCACGTAGGATGGAGCTGAAAGGGAAGGCTGGCTGAGCTTGGAGAAGAGGGAGGACTTGCAAGGGAGGGGGACAATGGAGAAGAGGAGGAGGAGGTGAAGGCTGGGGCCCAGAAACTCCAGGTGTGCTACAATTTAATCCTGTGGTAAAGGCTTGCTGCAGTGCGTAACCTTTAGTCAGAAGCATAACCTTTAGAGGTGGAACAGAATGGGAAATAAATGTGGGGGGCCCTCCCTTTCCCATTTTCATGCCGTGAGGTCAAGGGCTTTCTCTCCCGCATACTTGTGCCAGGATGTATCACCACAGTTCTAAAAACAACAGACATCATAAGCCAAGGACTGAAAATCTCCAGAACTGAGATCCACATAAGTCTTTTTTTCCTCATAAGTTGATCATCCCTAGGGTTTAATACAATGTTTCAGGAAGCTTCCAGACAGGCTTAGAAAGTGTTGGGATTTGTGGATATAGTTCCACACCAAGATCCACAGGAGGGTATAGGGATCTTGAGGTGGAACTCAAGGTGAGGTGAGGGGGTCTTGCCTCAGGAGCCTCATGAGTAGGTGGCATGATCCAAGAAGCATCTGCGTGTGAGGAGGCACTGTAGGGGATGACCTTCCTGTGGTATGTGGAGGCTGGAAAGATGCAATGCAAGGGGGAAGGGAGGAACACAGAAAGACACTGCCAAAGTGTGACACCCAAAGCCCTGGGGGAGAGCCTTTGTCATCCTCAACCACCTTAGGGTGTGAGTGGACTCAGATTCTTCAGAGCATAAGCTCTCTGCCCTCAGCAAACATAGTAGCTGCTCAGCTAACATTTGTTGACATGGTTGGAAGGGGGGAGGGATGTATGGATGAACGGGTGAGTGGATGGATGGATAGATAAGTGGATGGATAATGGATGTGTGGGTGGGTGGGTGGATAGTGGATAGATGGACAGGTGGTAGATAAATAGATAGATAAGCAGACAGATGAAGACAGAAAAGGTGGGAGCTAATCTTGTGCATGAACACACATAACACAAAGAAAAACCACAGAATCATAAAAATTGCTGGCATAATAGCTCTTGCACTTATAATCCAAACACTGGAGAGTCAGAGAGGGGTGAGTCCCTGATGCTTGCTAGCTAGCCAAGCCCGCCTAATGGAGCCAACTCCTTGCCAATGATAGACCCTGTCTCAAAAACAAAGTAAGTAAGATCTGTGCAGATGGTTCGGTAAGTGACCTGCATGACACCATAGCCTGAGCACCTGAGTTCCTCATGAGCTCCCCAAAGACATGCAAAAGCCAGGACTGGCTGCGTGCCATCATACTCCCAGAGCTGAGGAGCAGAGACAAACAGATCCCTGGAGGTGAGAGATACGACTGTGGGTTCGTGGCTTCTACATACACAGGCATGAGAGTGCATTCACCTACACACATGCACACATGTGCATATTCACATACATGCACATGCACACGTATGCATGTGTCACACTTATACAGCAGGAATAATGAACAAACCAGAGCGAAATTCTATAAAGGCCCTCTGCTGAACAAGAGGAGAGAAAGTCTGAGGGAGATGGGGGGGGGGTTGATGACACACAGGAGTATGAAGAACTGGAGAGGGGGAGGTCTGGGAGATGGTCACTGAGGCACTGTGTGCATTTGCAGGGGCAATAAGTGACATTGCAGATGGGGGAAGACAAAACCCCAAGGACACTGAGATGTGGGGGCTCACGCTGCTGTCTCCTCTTCTGACAGCAAGCCTGTGATTCTGGAAACGTCTCCATTGCTGATAAGTTGATCATAGCTCTGCTGGGTCTATGCTCCCTGTTCCCACGCCTCCACCTCAGCTCTTGATGAAGACACCCTCTTCAAATGTCCTTACTTTGAGGGGACGTCTGTATGATGCTGGGTCATGACAAGCTCAGGCACAGTCACAGAGACCCTCAGCTGTATATTATAAGTTCTGTGATTTTATTTATTTATTTTTACAAATACAAAGATTATTTCTTTTTTAAAAAAGCATTTATTTTTATTTTATGTGAATTGGTGTTTTGCCTGCATGTATAACTGTGTAAGGGTGTCAGACCTTGGAATTACAGGCAGTTGTTAGCTGCCATGTGGTTGCTGGGACTTGAACCCTGGTCCTCTGGAAGAGCCGTCAGTGCTCTAACCGCTGAGCCATCTCTCCAGCCCCTTAAAAGATTATTTCTAAAGGGAGCAAAAAGCAACAAAGAGAACATACTATCAGAGTAGGGTAGAGAGCACAGGTCTTTGGCTCTCTCTCTGGGGTGTGTGTGTGTGTGTGTGTGTGTGTGTGTACACTGAGAAGTCAGTCTTACTAGAGAGTTAGGGCTTGACCAGGAGAAAGGTGCCCCAGGCCTGCTCCCAGGACAGTGTTTGCTGTGCCAAGGCCCTAAGAGGGAGTCAAGGGACAAGACAAGCCTTCCCTGCACATTGTGTGGAGCTCGGGGGTTAGGTGCATGGCAGCATTCCAAAGGGGGTCCTCTTGTGTTGCTGTCCCTGGGATTCTGGGGTGGTCTGAAAGCCTTGGAAAGAGAGAGGCAGCAGAAGCAGCAGCCAGGGGTCCAGACAGGGCCCCAGGGGAAGAGGACAGGAGCCCCGGTACCAGGACCCACTGTCTACAGAGTCATGAGACAGTGAGTTCAGAGGGGCATGGCTGGCAGTCTGTCAGAGTGTGCCGGAGGCCTGCCCGATGTTCCATGGCCTAGGGCAGGGTCCGGGGTCAGAGGAAAAAGAAGAGCCATGGCCAGTGACACATTCCCGTCATGTGGATGAATGAGAGCAAGGACTGCAGAGACTAAGCAAGTCCCCCTGGAGAGAGGACCCGAGAGGAGGCAGAGGATAGTGTGGCTGTGAGGTGAGGATGCTCTGAGACCCCAAGGACCCAGTGAAAGTGAAAGGGAGATGGGGGGAAAGCAGAGAAGGGGAAGCTGCCTGCCTCTGGGAGGCTGTGAGGTATGACAACCACGCAGAGCCAGGTGTGGCAGCGGACACATAGCATCTGAGGCTACCATGGGCATCTGAGCATCCTGAGGAGAGGCCACTGATCCCCTGAGAGTGGATGCCTATAGGAGGACTCAGAGAGGAAGACAGAGAGGGAGATGCATTCCCATGCTGGGAGCATCCACATGGAATGGTGGAGGAAGGCAAAGGAGGGTCTGGAGAAGTGTCCAGGACACACAGACAGACCCTGGACATATAGACAAGCACAAATCAAAGAGCACATACATCTGGGTCTGGATCTGTTTTCTTTTGGAGTCTGAGCTCCTGCAGAACATGGCCCAAGGCTTTGGAACCCATGGCTTCAGCATTATTCCAGTGGGTGCTTATTTGTTGGATGAGTAGATGAATCAATGATGATCCATATATCAAAACACTCATGGATGGGCTTTGGCAAGGACTGACTGGAGTGGGGAGGGGGTGCTGAGATCCCCCCCTTAGAAGACTTGACAAGACAGGGAAACAGATGGGTGGTGGGTAGCAGGAGTCGGAGATGACTCGGGCTTGAGGCTGTGAAGTCCCAGGTGGTGGTGATGCTCCTCGCTAATGAGAACTGGGTGAGAAACAAGAAACCGGAGGGTAGGAGAGGAAGAATGTGCAGCGTGGAGTGTTGGCACCGCCTCCATGATCCCATAGGTGGCAGGAGCGGGGGAGGGGGGTGGGAGGGATGACAGTGAGGTCTCGGGTACAGAGAAGCAGAGTGCCCATTCAGAGGACTCAGTGGACTCATCCAGGAGGCCAGTGAACATGTAAGGAAGATCCAAGACTACCCAGCATCTGAGATGTGTGGCTGTGTAAAGGATTTAGGAAAGGAGAGAGAATGGACAGACCAATAGAGCCTGTGACGTGGCCACAAGCATGGTGCTCCAGAGGGTCACACAGGTAGATAGATGAGGAGTCGCTGAGGGAGGGCAGAGGAAGAGCCCATTCATGACCAGTGTGTATGAATGTGTGTTCACACACACAGCAAGATCTGGGAAAGGTGGAAGAGCTCAGAAGTCTGAGAAAGAGACGCTGAGGGGCAGCAGCTTCAAGTGCATATACCTCCCCAACACACACAGGGAGAGGGATCGACCCAGCCTCAGAGAGCAACTGAGCCACACTTCTCAAGAGAACAGAAGAGAACAGGGCTGAGGAAGGGACCAAGACAAAGAGAGAAGCTCAGTGATGTGTGAATTAAAAAGCCAGAGCATTGGGGCTGGAGAGATGGCCCAGGGGCTAAGAGCACGGACTGTGTTCCCGGAGGACCCAGGTTCAATTCCCAGCACTCACATGGTATCTCACAACTGTCTGTAACTCCAGTTCCAGGGGACCCAACTCCCTCACACATATATACAGGCAAAACACCAATACACATAAAATAAAAATAAATTATTTTTTAGAAATCAAATCAGAGAGAGGTAGAGATACACACACACACACACACACACACACACACACACACACGCACACACGCACACGCACATGCACATGCACACTATGTGCATACACAAGCTAGAGCCAGGTGCAAAGGTGAGAAACAGAAACTGAGGAAAAGAAGGAAAGAGGAAAACCAAGAAACAGGTGAACACATGGGTTTGGGGGCCCAGGACCTAAGAAACGGAACCAGGACAGACATGGCCCTTGTTTCCAATGGTAAAAATGCAAGAAGCACCCACATATCCCTGCACAGGAAGAGAGCTGAAGTCCATGTCCTTCTCCTGTATAGTTCCATGCAGCAGAAAAAAATATATGAGTATCCTAGGGAAGGAAGGCCCCTCAAAGAACTTTTCAGAGCAAAAGGCCAGAAGGGAATAGTTTATACAGCCTAAATCAATTCCTGTGGTGTAGTGGGATTATGCTGATAATGTAAATATTTGTCTCGCCTATGGGTTTAATAAAAAGCTGATTGGCCAAAGGCAAACAGGAATTGTGGGCAGGGCTACCAGGCTAAGAAAACTCAGGAACATTTCAGAGCAAACACAGACGCCAGACACAGAGACAGATGCCAGACAGATGCCAGAGAGCTGCCACAGACACAATGAGGAGACGGCAGCAGACATAGAGGAAAGAAGCTAAAATGCTGCTCTGAGAAAAGGTACCGAGCCACATGGCTGAACAAGGTGGGTTAGACTGAGAGTAAGTACTAGCAAATTATATGCCTGGGTCCTAGGTCAATCCGTGTAAAAATAATATAAGCCTGTGTGTGATTATTTGAGGCAAAGTGGGGCTGAGTGTGGGTCCAAACCTCTAGTTCAGGCCCAGGAAGTCCGTGCCAGAACCTTTTACAACACTGTGGTGATATGTTATATATTTAATAAAACCTGGAATATCAAGAGATCAACCCACAGTCAAGACAGGCAGAGGTGGCACACGCCATTAGTCCCAGCACTTGGGAGGCAAAGGCAGCAGGATCTCTGTGAGTTCAAGGCTAGCCTGGAAGATCAGAGGACAAAGCCATTTCTCCTGTCTTTTTTTGTTTGTTTGTTTGTTTGATTGTTTCGTATTTTGAGACAAGGTTTTCTATGTAACAGTCCTGGCTGTCCTGGAACTTGCTTTGTAGACCAGGCTAGCCTTGAACTCACAGAGATCCTCCTGCCTTTGGCTCCCAAGTGCTGGGACTAATGGCGTGTGCCATCTCTGCCTGGCTTGACTGTGGGTTGATCTCTTGATATTCCAGGTTTTATTAAATATATAACATATCACCACAAATTCCTTTTAAAAATAATAATAAAATAAGAGACTGGAAAGATGGCCCAGAGGTTAAGAGCACTTACTGTTCATTTTGAGGACCTGGGTTTGATTCCCAACACTCTCACAGGCCATTCAACACCATCTGTAACTTCAGTTCCTGAACATCTAAAGCTTTCTTTGACTTCTACAGGCATCAGACATGCATGTTCTTTGTAAATATACACGCAGACAAAACACTCATACACATAAAAGAAAAATAAATTTTAACATTAAAAATTAATAAAAATAAAACAAATCTGACAATACTACAATATTGTATCTTATAATTTTTGAAGGAGGTGTTGTGTCTATATTTATAGTTGCTCGTTGATTGTTTTATATTTGTCTTTTGTCTTGTGATCCAACTAAATTTACTTACTAGAATTAGGCTATTTTTCCCTCTAGAATCTCTAGAAGTTTCTTGGCATGTACAATAATATCACTTTCTAGTAGAGACAGTTTCTGTTCATTTTTTTTCAGTTTTCACACTCATTTATTTCTTTTTCCTGCCTTATTGTGTGGGCTCAAGTGTCCAGTGTGATAGTTAACAGGAGTGGTGAAAGACACCCATGCCTTCATTGCTGATTTCATAAGGAAAGCAGCTCTTCCCCATTGAGTATGTTTTTACTGCTTTTTAGTAATATGTTCATGTTACGTTTTTGGATGTTTTGGATTTTGTTTGGGTTTTTGGTGGTACTAGAGATTGAACCCTAGTTCTTACCCACATAGGTCATTGTGAATGGTTAGTTTTCTGTCACTAATATGATAGTTTCCCATTGGGAAAGAGGACTGGAAGTTGTTATGGGGTTTGGCGACAGCAGAAGAGACCAATCTTGTTTGTATGTGATGCATTAGACATTTGAGAAGCTAATGTATTCATCTATCAGTGGTGAGACTGGGATGGTTTTTTTTTTTTTTTCAAAGAAAATAATAACTAAGGTGTACTTGGCTGCTCTTGGGGATGAGATGGGAATCTCGCTGAAGGGGCCACTGACAAAGACAGTATCCCTTATCCAGAAAAGACATGTTTGAGGAAGTGAAAAAAGGCCATCGTAGCCAATTGTGGGTCCAACATGGAGAGACCTGCATGAGCAGTGTGGTGGATGGGAGGCAGAGGGATGCTGAGACCTAAATGCCCTTCCTTCCCTACCCACTGCACACGGGAGAGTGGACAGGAAGGAGATGGGCCGAGAGTGAGACACATAAGCAAAGTGCCAGAGAAGAGGAGCCATGAGGGAAACAGGCCAAGCGACAGCATTGGCCCTGGAGGTGGGTGGTATAAAGAGAGAAGCTGGAGAGAAAGCTAGAGGGAGGCTTGGGAGGTCACTGGAGGTCAATGAGGGTAGACAGTGGGCCGAGAAGGATCTGTATTCTTGGTCAGTCCTGTCTTGGTGAATCTATGATGTCGCTGGGCATCACATGGGGTGGTAAGAAGCAGAGCAATGGGAGAGACTGCAGACACATGCGAAGGCCTTCCTGCATGGCCAGGGGTCTCTGAACCCCCAGGAAGAACAGCAGGTACAGAAGAGAACGTGAAAGGAGATGGTATGAAAAAATTGGTTCTGGGGGCTGGGGTGTGGCCTAGTTGGTGAAGTATTTGCATGTTGAGGTCCTGAATTTCAGTCCCCAGAACCCAAAGAACAATCAGTCATGGTAGCATGAGCGGCAATACTGCCCTGAGGAGGTAGAGACAGGCAGAAGGTGGGCGATACCCGAATTTGTCCCCAGCCTTCACAGGCACAAACTTACACATGTGTGTGCACACAAACACATACCACACAAAGACGAGAAGGAAAGAAGGGAAAAAGGAGAAAAGGAAGAAAAGTGACCCTGGCCAAGAAGACCCTTCCCCTGTCACAAAGTGTGACGCCTCTTTGTGAAGCATGGTGTCAATGTTACTGTCTTCCCCTGGACACTGAACTTCAGCAAGGTGTGGCTTGAAATTTAAAAGCTATGTCCTCAGAAGAAGACTGGTAAATGCTCAGTGCAGACTCGATGGACAGGTGACTGAAGGGAGGGAAGGAAGGCTGGATGCAGCCTGGACTTGGGATGAGTGGAGGCTGAGGAGACGCTTTCTGAGGAAGATTCTCCAGGAAAGAGAACAGATGGGCCGTGGGCTGACAGGAGAATGACAACTCAGAGATGACTTGGGGCTCCTGGCTCTGGACCCAGGCAGGCAATGCCACTCAGCACTAATGAGAATGGGAAAAGAAACACATCACATTGCGGAAATGATGTGATGCGGTGAACTTGTCATATGTTGGGTTGGGGCGGGGGGGGGGGGGATGACGACTTGTGGTACCAAAGCCAGATGGGGATGGGCTTTGAATTTCCCACTAGGGAGCAAGAGGATCTGTCCTGCATCACTGCCGTAATCAAGGATGGGAAGCGGGGACAGAGGAGAGACATGTCATGAGACCCCAAGTCATGAAAGCAAGTGAAAGGGGGGGCAGTTGACAGCACTGTGCACATGCGCACAGATTCACAGGACTGGCCAAGCACACTGGTGCACACACACACAGATCCACAGGACTGGCCAGGCACACTGGTGCACATGCGTACAGATTCACAGGACTGGCCAAGCACACTGGTGCACACACACACAGATCCACAGGACTGGCCAGGCACACTGGTGCACACACACACAGATCCACAGGACTGGCCAGGCACACTGTGTACACGCACACAGATCCACAGGACTGGCCAGGCACACTGTGTACACGCACACAGATCCACAGGACTGGCTAGGCACACT
>PVIH01017334.1:0-30919 GCA_004025045.1 Sigmodon hispidus | reverse complement strand
CTGGAGCACACACACACAGATCCACAGGACTGGCCAGGCACACTGGAGCACACACACACAGATTCACAGGACTGGCCAGGTCCTGGCACAAAGCCAGTGTTTAACCAACTCCTTGCCAGTTAACTAAGAAACAGATGAACAAAGTATGAATGATGGGGACCCAGAGACTGGGAGCCCCCAGTCAAGTGGAAAGGCAGTGAGAGACTGGCAATTGTATAGAGAGATGGGAGGAAACTGTAACAAGAGAGTCCCATGTGAAACAGAGGGACAGTAGCTTTGGAACAAGATGGAGGCGGTGGCAGTGAGGGGAGGGAACTGGGGACTCTGACCCGAGTGCCTGCTGATTGACACAGAGCTCAGTTACATAAATGGTGGATGGATGGACAGGTGAGCAGGTGGACAGGAGAAAGCAAATAGACAATTGTATAGATATGGCCGCATGAGTAGATATACGATGAGTGGATCAGTTAGTGGGTGGATGATTATATTTATAGATGAATAGATGGATAGATAGATTAATTGGGAGATAGAATAATCTAGAAATGAGAACAAAATCTAATAAGAAGCTAGTGTGGTAGCAACACCTGTAAACTTAGTACTTGGGAGACTGAGGCAGGAAGATCAGGCATTCAGAGCCACCCTTAGCTACATAATGAGTGTGAGGACAGCTTGAGCTAATGAGACTTTCTCTTAAAAAGCCAAAGGAAGCTAGGCAATGGCAGTACATGCCTTTGATTCCAGCACTCAGGAGGCAGAGGCAAGTGGATCTCTGTGAGCGAGGCTACACAGAGGAGTCCTGTCACACACACGCACACACACACACACAAGCCAAAGCAAAATAAAAATACTTATAAAAGCCCAGAATAGAAAAGATTTCTGTATAACACTCCTGTGAATCATACACCAAACCATCTAACACAGCAAAATATTTCAAGGTGAAATAATGGTGTAAAGCAACCGATGAATGAATGAATGAATGAATGAATGAATGGCAAAATTAAATCACAATGCAAGGAGTGAAAAAGAGGAAGGTATTTGAGCCAAGGTGAGAGAGACAGGCACAGATGGGTATACCTAAACATACATGTGCCTTCTTCACACACTCATACACTCCTCAAGGGAGGACTGACCCAAGAGGACTCAGCCAAGATGGGGTCTGCACAAGGAACAGTGGCAAAGGCAGGGAGAAAGAAGGGACCCTGGGGTTGAGTGACAGGAGAAAAGCAGCCCCATGGATTTCTGGGAAGTCTGGTGACCTGACCAAATTGCAATGGCTAAGTCCTAAGGCAGCTTGGGGGTGGCAAACAGGCTGTGAAGCCACAACTCTGTGAATGAAAGGAAGACAGACATAAGAGTGTAGATGGGTGTGGGCCAGGTCACTTCAGACTTTGAAAGGAATGGCACAAAGGTTGGATTTTATGAGCATCAGGTGACATGCTCTGATTGATGAGACCCCTCTGGTGCCTGGCAGAAAAATGGGCTGGCAGCTGAAGCAGAATCAGAGAACCAGAGAGGAGGCTGGGCTGATGTCCCTGAGAGATGACGAAGCTTGTGTGAGAAGCAGCAGCTGAGAAGAAGACATGAGGTATAATCTAGGGTGCTTTGGCGTCCTAGGTGAGTGAGCTCCAGTGGGTAAGACATAGGTATGAATCATAAAAGAACATGGGACTCCAGGAAGATGTCAGGACCTTGAAGCACTGTCATTTTGCTGATACGTTAACAGGGACAACTCATAAAGGGGTTCACTACACGGGAGAGAATGAGTTCACCTTCGGACATGGTGACTTTAGGTCTCTGTGAACACCAAAGCAGAGAAATTGATGGGAATAGGGTCTGGAGTTCAGGAAGAAGGTCACCAGCAAATAGAAATATGCCACATTAGTAAATGGATGAGCCCCTAAGGCAGTGGTTCTCATCCTGTGGGTCTTGACCCCTTTGGGAGTTTCATATCAAATATTTACACTATGATTTATAACAGCAGTAGTAAAATTATAGTTATGAAGTAGCAAAAAAATAATTTTATGGTTAGGGGATTACCACAACATGGGGAACTATATTAAAAAAGGTCACAGTGTTAGGAAGGTTAAGAACCACTGCTTCCGGCTGGAGAGATGGCTCTGAGGTTAAAAGCACTGACTGTTCTTCCAGAGGTCCTGAGTTCAGTTCCCAGCAACCACATGGTGGTTCACAACCATCTATGATGACATCTAGTACCCTCTTCTGTATACTGCATTCATGATAAATATTTTTTTTTTAAAAAGAACCACTGCTTTAAAGGAAGGGTGCAAATAGAGAGGGAACCCATAAAGGAGACAGACCAGGGGGTTGTTATAAGTTCAAAGCCAGCCTGGAATCCATAGTAAATCCAGCCTAGTCTGGTCTGTGTAGGAAGACCCTGTCTCAAAAATAAAGCAAAGGAGCTGGGGGTGGAGCTCAGTTGTAGAGTGCCTGCCTGGCATAGGGATCCTGCATTAAATTCTGGGAGAGACGGAGTGTGCAGAAGTCCCGAGGTTGGAGCTGCAACAGGGTCCAGCAGCAAAGCTAGAGGAGAACCCCTCAAAGAATCTAGGATCACAGGTGTTGAGAAAAAAGTGAGTGTCAGAGATTGAGGAAGTCACAGGCCACATCCAACATCCTGCCAGAAGCCAGAATAAAGGAGATAAGAGCTGAGAAACAGCCATTGAACTTGACATGGTAGAAGCCCCAGGCACTCTTGCCAAAAGCAATGTCAGCAGCAAAGTGGGGGTAAAAGACTGAATCCAGGAGCTAAGGACAGAAGAGCTGGGGATGAAAGTGTTACGGAGATTAAAGGTCTGCTGAGTCAGTGGACAAATGGTAGCAGGCGATTGCTGGGAGCTGAGGCTGAGATGTTACAGTGACACTGTTACCGTGTAGCAAAGTCAAAGAAGTTAGGGGTGAGTGAGAGACAAAATGGCTGGCGCTTGGGAGGCACAATCCAGGAAGTAAGCTACACTTCCACACAGTGCCGGAAGTCAGTCCAGGGCAAAGCAAACCTTGGTGCCAGGAAGATGACTACTTCGATGACGAGGACTATGGAGGAAATAGAAGAGAAGGAGGACCCAGAGTGATACAGGTTACTGGGAAAGCTGAGGTAGGAAGCTCACACGTTCAAAGCTTTTGTGGGTTACAGTAAGTACCAGGCCATGTCTCAGAATGAAAAGGAGGAACACAGAAGAGGGTCTGGGAGTGCAGCTCAGGAGCAGGGCACATGCAAGGACTTGGGTTCAACCTCCAGAACAACCCCAACAAAAATAATGCTATAGGATGTCCCCTCTGTGATAGGGCACATGGCCTCGGAAGAGAACACCAAATAGCCAGTGTCTAAGGAAGTATGTAGTGAGTGCTGATTCTGTCGTTAAGATCCCAGCATCAAGAAGACTGGAGATATAAATCTATGGAGACAGCTGCATTTAAGTGATTACCTAAGCCGTGAGCAGAGGAGAGGGTGTAGAAGGGAATAGGGAGGGCTGGGAACATGGCACTGGGAATGAGGGATGGACAGTTGGAAGTGAACCTGTGTTATCTGCCTGTGCAGTAGGTGTGCAGGAGTGAGGGAGGCTGGGGTGGGATCAGGCTAAGAGGGCAGAAGCCAGGAACTCATTTAGAGAGGACTCCAGGTTCCACATGAATGCCTGCTGGGCAGTCAGACCCAAACATCTGCGGCTCGGGCCTCAGGCCTTTCAGAGGTGATTGTAACTCAATTGGTAGCTCGCAGACCCCTGGGTTCTGTCCGCAATAGCACATAAACCAGATGTGTTGATGCATGCCTGTAGTTCCAGCATGCAGGAGGCTGAGGCAGGAGGGTCAGCAGTTCAAGATTGCACTTGGGGGAGTTTGAGGCCATTTTGAAACATGAGACCCTGTTTCAGAAAACAAAAAGTGTTTTGGAGATTCAAGTCACAAGACTGGGTGCATCTAGAGTTCTGGCGGAGAGACAGAGAGGAGGAGAGTCACAGCCAGAATTAGCAACAGCTTCTCATATTTCCACAGGCCTAAGAAGGGTTCCCTGCTTTCCTCCAGGGGCCATGGTAGAAAATCAGGGCAGATGGAGAGGATGTCTTGGGTTTTGAAATGCTGCTGTGAATGGGGTGGGGAGGTCGCTTAGTTGAGATCTGAGTTGGGATCTCCATCACACACATCAAACACATGTCTGTGTCCCCAGTTCTGGGAAAGCAGAGATATGAAGATCCCTGGGGCTTGCTGGTCAGACAATCTAGCCAAATCAGCAAGCTCCAGGTTCAGTGAAAGACCCCATCTCAGAAAATAAGGTAGCAGACTGAGAGATGGCTCAGCAGCTAAGGGCTGTTGTAGTAGGTTTCTGGCCTGGACTTTGGGGCCTAACCCTGAGATTCGGACCCACTCGCAGCCCCACTGTCCCTTAGCACCAAATAATCACACAAAGGCTTATGTTAATTTTACCTGCCTTCATCTTAACTCAACCCATGATTCTTATCTGGGTCAGCCATACGACTCGGTACCTTTTCTTAGAGAAGCATTTCAACTTCTTTCCTTTGCATCTCCTGGCATCTCTGCTCCGTTCTTCCTGTTCCCAGAGTTTTCTTAGTCTAGTATCTCCTCCAACACTTCCTGTCTGCCTTCAGCCAATCAGCATTTTTATTAAACTAGTAGGTGGGACAATTATTTACAATGCAACAACATAATCCCACTACAAAGAGTACTTGCTGTTCTTGCAGAGGATCCATGTTTGGTTCCCAGCATCCACATGGTAGCTCACAACCATCTGTAACTTCAGTTTCTAGGGATCCAACATTCTCTTCTGGCCTCTGCAAGCACCAGGCATAAACATTGTATGAACACAAATACACAGGCAAAACACTCAGACACATAAATAAATCTTTTTAAAAAGATAAGGTAAAAGTCAGTAGAGGAGACACCCATCACTGACCTTAGGCCTCAATGTGTATGAATGCCCACAAACATGTGATGCACATAATCATGTAGACACAAATACTCCCCACTCTCTGAAATGCTACTCTGAATCCAAAAAGATAAAATATATACATTAAGAGCCACATGTGGTAGTGTATATCTGTGACTCCAGGATTCAGGAGGCTGAGATAAGTGAGTGCTGAGTTCAAGTTCAGCCTGGAATGTATAGCACAACTTTGCTTTAAAAAGATGAAATATAATACAAAATAAAATGGTAAGGGCCAGAGAGATAGCTCAGCATATAGTCACTTGATGCCATGCTTGGCAACCCAACTTGGACCATAGAAGCCATATGTTAGGAAAAAACCAACCTACAAATTGTCTCCTGATCACATGTGCACTGTGGCACACTGATGCCCATACCCTACACACACAATAGATGAATGTAAAAATCTTTAAGATAGACTAAGATGGCAACATGATTGCCATTGATGACCTTGGCCCTATGGGAAATCCTGGAAGAGGCTGTCGGAAGCATCTGGGTAAACAGGCTGATGGAGGCAGGTACAACTCTCTCTCAGAGTCTTTCTGAGAAGGGAGAAAGCAGAGTGTGGTCCTGGGAGAGCTGGAGTCGGGGAGGGATGGTCATGGGAGAGCTTGGTCTGCAGCTACAGAGATAGGAGAAATTCTTTAGAAGGTAGCCCTCCTTCAAAAGAGATCAAGATTCCTGCTCTGAGAAAAGGTATGGGTGATTGAGGGTTCTGGGGAGAGAATGCCCCCAGGGTCATGCATTCATTGGCCATGGAATCCTGGCTAATACTACTGCTTTAATCTCTAGTAACAGCCACGGGTTGTGAGCCCGACCCTGCCGAACAGTGCCTCTATGTCTGACTAATCCCCGAGACATCTCAAGAGGAACATGTTGTCGCTGGAGTTTGCAGACGAAGGGGCTTACAAAAGTAGCAGGTGTTTGAGCAAGAAGTGGAGGGGCGAGGCTGGAGTTAGGGCCAAATCAGGGGGCGCTGAGCATCCCAGGGGGGGAGAATCACAGCGAGTGGGGCAGATGGGTGGTGGGTGGCAGAAGCCAGAGGGGTCGAGGATGACTGCGGCTCTCACTGCAGCCCCTGTGGGTGGTGAGGCCAGGCGCTAATGAGAACAGGAGGTGGGGGAACATTTGTAGCGGCATAGTGGCAGGTTTGCAGCAATTGTGGGAGAACCAGATGGAGCTGGCGTGTGTTTGTCTTTGGGGGCTTCTGGGAAGGACTGGGGGTTAGCACAGCCCAGAGCGGTCAGTTGCCCAGCAGGAAGGAACAGAATGAGAGTCCAGGGGCCTGGGGCTTGGCTGGAGATGCAGAAGAGAGACTGCTGCCTTTGACAGTGTGAAAGAAAAGGCAGTACACTGCATCTCTGTATCCTCTGAACCAGCCGGCATTGGATCAGACCCATCTCTGCTACTGACTGGGGCACGTGGTTTAACTTTTCTGAGCCATGGTTTTCTCTTATATAAAATGGGAACAGTGTTAGTTTCTACAGTCCTGTCCTAAGGACTGCACAGCCATGCCACACATGCAAGGCCCTCTGGGGTATTTCCAGTGTAAAGTACACTGGGGAAATTCACTGGGTTTTTTTGTTTGTTTGTTTGCATGTTTGTGTGTGTGTGTGTGTGTGTGTGTGTTGTTTTTGAGATAGAGCCTTACCATATACCCCAGGTTTGCCCTGAACTCACAAAGATCTGGCTCCTCTGGCTGCCCAGTGCTGGGATTAAAAGTTGCACTGCCACAGCCAGCCTGCTCTTGTTTTTGAGGGCTCCATCTTGCTCTGCCCTTGAGCACTCAGAGCTCCAGAAAGGCCAGCTGAACAATTAAGAATGCTTCGTGCTCATGCAGAGGACCGGAGTTCAGGTCTTAAAAGCTCATAAACTCCAACTCCAGGAGATCTAACACCTTCTTCTGTCCTTGGCAAGTACGTGTACACACACACACACACACACACACACACACACACACACACACACACACGAATAAGGAAGGCCAGTATAGACCAGCTTCAGGAGATCTAACATGCTCTTCTGTCCTTGGCAAGTACGTGTATACACACACACACACACACACACACACACACACACACACACACACAAATAAGGAAGGCCAATATAGATAAAGGACACACCATGCTGTGACCTGCCCTTGATAACTATGCGCCAGCCACTTGCTAACAGGAGACATCTTAGCAATTGACCTAGGTTTGGAAGGCTGCATACAAGTTTTCCAGATGGAAAGGAAAATTGTGCCATCCTTCCAGATGCTCTGCAGGGTCTCCAGATGTCTCACTGATGCACAGACCAGAGGGACCCTCTATCAGACCTGGTCTCAACATTCCCAGTCTGTGGGGAAACCAAGACAGACATGAGAGCTGCTTATAAGAGAATGTGGTCACGACAGCCATAGCAGTCCATATGGGACAAGGTGGCCCAGCAAAAGGGACAGCCACCACAAAGCTGGGGGGCCCTGTG
Source organism: Sigmodon hispidus (assembly GCA_004025045.1). Taxonomy (NCBI): domain Eukaryota; kingdom Metazoa; phylum Chordata; class Mammalia; order Rodentia; family Cricetidae; genus Sigmodon; species Sigmodon hispidus. The sequence goes on along the minus strand of PVIH01017334.1, from coordinate 23,496 downwards.
TTGGTGAAGGGTACTGGTGTTTTCAATCTTTCTGATCAGCCCGCCCTTCCTGCCCCTCGCTACCCACAGGCCTTCATGATTCCTCTCATTCATCCATGCTCGATCCCCTGAGCACCTAGGAAGAGCCACAACTGAGCACAGCATCCCCTCCCTCACTCCCTGACTGGCACCCAACCCTCCACACAACCGTTCTTCACCTGTCGCCCAAAACCCTGCTCCCAAACCCCACCACGGTCACAGGGTCACACTCTCACACTGAAGCTTTTGCTCCCAGGGGCTGGTGGGGTAAAGCACAGACTTTGGCCTGGCTACCAAACCACGCCTAGGGATCTTTCCTAGCATTGACCCAGGCTCTTTTCAAAGCCAAGACCACCCCTCGGGTGCCAGCTCACCCTGCCAGCTCCCTGGGTGCACTCCTTTTTAGGCTCTTCCTCCACGCTCACATCTTCCTCTGTTGCCAGACTCTTGAGGGCCCACTCATCTCCCTGTCTCTCTGTTCCTCCTGTTTCCATCTGACTCTTGGTCTCTCTTAAGATCCTCCTGGCTCCACTTCCAGGGCCTGAATCAACTCTACCCTTCCCAGCACCTGTAGGGCAGACTTGGTGCTACGTCCCAAGGTTTGCATCCGGCATGGACCTGCCCAGCAAAGTCTATTATCCAGAAACCTTTGTCTTCTTTCTCTCATTACTGGGGTCTAAAACTGAATTCAATTACTCCCTGAGCCTGATGCAGCTTTGCTACTCACTAGCCTACACACACACACACAGACACAGAGACATACACACACATCTGTACATCTCTTGGTCAGCCTTGGCCAGGTCAGCTCCCAGGAGAGGCCCTGTGTTACCCATTTACATTAATACCCCCCACAGGCCAGTAATGGACAGAGGATCCCAATGGAAAGGGTTAGGGACAGACAGCGGCAAGAACAAGCCCAGCACAAGAGCAAACATCCAGGAGCACTGGTCACATGCCAGACCCTTGTCTAAGTCCTGTATAATCATCCTTCATCCCTGCCACTCCTACCCAAAAGACCACTGTAGATTTTGATCCAGTCTGGAGGAAATTGAGGCTCAGAATGAGGGGGCTGCCAGGAGAGGTATTCCTGAGATGCAGACCTGCATGATACCAGCTCCCTACCCCAACACCCAGCTGCTACCTGGAGTCCTAGTAAGGTCCCCTTAGCTGAGCTGGGTTGAGGAGGCAGAGAGGGGTAGAGCTGGCTCAGGGTTGGCATGCTGAGTACCCCTCCCACCTCCCACCCCTTACTGCTGTCCTCTTTGGCTCCCTCTTCGACCCAGGCACTTCCAAGCAGACCACAGGCTACTGAAGGGGCCCACACCAAGCAGAGCCAAGCCAGAACTGGCTAGAAGTCAGACTCCAGGGAAATGTTCTGGGAAAAGACTGACCAGAGACAGGGCAGCCTAAGCTTGGGTGGCAGAGGCCAGGGCTCCAGAGCCCCACACACCACCCCCCATGTACTGACAGCAAAGAGTGACTTCAGGCAGCCTGGCTGTGAGAAGATGTCTGGGGCATGGGGTACCTAATGTTCTAGGTGTGGTGAACTATGATGTCCTGGGTTGTGGCATAGGGCAGGGCAGGGAAATGAGCTGAGCACCTTGGCTCCCCAAAAAGGCAGTGGACTGTAGAGGAGGGGACAGAAGTAGCTGGCTGGGACCCACTACCACGATCCAGCCAAAAAGGAGGAAATGGACGGTCACTGAGCTGTCGTCTGGCTGTGTGACCTGGTATCCACTTTCACTTCCCACCATGCACCAAGCACACACAGACCTTTGTGTTTGGTACTGAAGCCCTTTCTGGTCCTCACTTTGCAGCAAGACGCTGCTCCAAAGATGTCACTTTCCTGAGGACCTGAACAAGGTTTGAACGCAGGGTGTCAGACACTGAAGCCCTGGAGCTTTGCCCTAGAGGCAAAGCAAGATGGAGACCCACTGAGTTCTCCCAGGGAACCTAAGGGAAGGTGCTTTGCTGTCTCCTAGGGTAATGTGCGGTGGGTAGCTTCCCCTGCGCAGTCACTTTCCAGATTGCCCGATGCTCTCCAGGGAATCTAAAAGAAACACCCGAAGCCTCCAGTCCTTCCTCAGCTCTATTTCCCATCCCAAAGAACAAAGGACACAGAGAGACCTGGGAACAACCATCCTTGAAACACTAGTGAGCACGGGAGAGGAAGGAGACTATTAATCTGGGGTATCCCTACCCTTATCACCTCTGCCCCCCATAATGCATATATCCCGGACAGAGCAGATATCTCAGACAGGTGGACTTTCCGGATAAGGCCAACCTACCAAGCTGGGGCTCCCAAATGCTTTATCAAGGGTCCTAAGTGAGAAGAAAAGACCCACAGGAAGAGGTGGTGAGGCCCCCAGAGTCACCTGGTCCTTCCTCACCTGGGAGGTGGACACCATGGCATTTTATTTTATGTTCTTCTGCACACACTTTTTGCTTCTGTCTACTTTTTCTACAGCGAGCACGTATTCTGTCAGAAGCTGAAGGAAAACAATAAATGCCATTTCACAAAGAACGAAGCTGTCCACGGAGCGGAAACAAAGCCCATGGAGAGGCTGCAGAAGTGGGGGGGGGGACGAGAGGGAGGCACACACCGACACACACCAACACACACACACACATGCACACATCATCATCATCCTTCAGGCGCATAGCGTGAACAGAGAGAGTGAAATTCCAGAAATCTCGAAGGGGGGAAAAGGGTAGAGGAGAGAGGGACCGCAGAGAGGGAGCCAGCCGGGAGGAACAGGCAGCCACCCACTTGTACCGCCCCAGCTTCCACACTCAGTAACAATACTCTGAAGGGCTTAGTCCACCCTCGCGGTGGTGAGGGCTAGGATGTTTGTTTGCTTTTCTTATTATAAAGGTAACAAAGCCTTTTGTACTCAGGGCCGGCAATTTAGAAGAAAATTGTGTCCTCGTTTTTTGAATAGCACAAGTACCTATGAGTGCCCCAGGGAGACAGGCAGAGCACACAGGGAGACAGCTACAGAGACACATGTAAACACACACGAGACAAGGAGGCCGACGAAAGACAAGAAGACAGCGACCAAGGGACATATGGATAGAAGCACTTTGGGGTCCTGCTAGCACTCCGGGGTGGGGGCTAAATTCAATGAGGCTTGAATGAGTGAATGAAGAAATGAATGAGAGTGACCCAGGGCAGAAGCAGAACCGAGCAGAGGGACAGTGACAGAGGGTGGAGAGAGACAGAGTCCTGAGTGGGGTAAGAGAGCCTGAGATGAGACAGACGGCGGGCCACACGCTGACAGGTACCGCAGCCAGATCCCTGCCTTGGGAAAAGGACATCAGGAGACTATTTTTCTCTCTGTATCTCCTATATGTTCAGTCATTTAAAAAATAATAATAAATTTGTTCCTTTCACATTAAGCAAAACCATGTGCCTGGAAAGAAAAAAGAAACAGAGAAAAGTGAAGCCAGAGAGAACAAGAGGCAGACCCCACACACACACAGACACACGGGTGCACACTCACGCACAGGAGCACCCAGGTGTGGGAGGACTGGACTGGGGAGCCCAGAGCTGTGGATCCTGTGCATGTAGCCCTCACTCCAAAAGAGAAAGTGCCTGGTGTGTGAGGGCTTCTGAGTTAGATGGAGGCTGCAGCCTGTCCCTCTGGAGCTCAGGGTCAGCTGGGGTATTAGGTCTAGTCTGAGCCAGAGGCCAGGGCAGGCAGGGGCCCTCTGGAAGAGGGTTCCAGAGCCAGGGATACAGAGGATGCTCAAGGAGAGCAGGAAGAAGAGGGTGCAGAGGGAGAGTTGCTTGCCAGGCCCAGGACTCAGACTTGCAGAAGCAGAAGAACATGGAGTGGAGGGGAAAGGCATGGACCACCCACTCACACCCACGCCAGCCACTAGGCCAGGAGGCAGCTGTGTTCTGTACACATCCTAAAGCTGAGGTGGTTGGAATGGGGCATTGCTAACCCACAAAGGAGCTCAAGTGAAGGAGGTCTCAGGGGAAGCCAGAGGGGTTCTTCAATGGCTAGGTCAGGGTGGCCTGAAGGCAGCAGCTGCAGAGTGGGTTGAGAGCGAGTTAGGGGCAGGCAGAGCCTTTCTGAGGGTTTGGAGGGTCATCTGGCCACCCAAGGAAGGATTGTCGCGTGTATCTGCCTCCAGATCTGGTGTCCAGAGCTCAGGAGGAAAGGACAATGTGGTGGTGTGAAGAACTCAGCACCCAGAAATGAATGAGCCACAGCGGGGCACAGAGCAGCAAGAAGACAGGACCCTAAGACAGCTACCGGGAGGAGCCCCGCAATTAGGGGCAGGCAGAGAGGTGGAAGGGAACAATAGGCTCTCTCTCTCTCTCTCTCTCTCTCTCTCTCTCTCTCTCTCTCTCTCTCTCTCTCTTTCTCTCTCTCTCTCTCTCTCTCTCTCTCACACACACACACACACACACACACACACACACACACTGAACGGAAGATGAAAGTCTGATCCCAGAATATAAAAACAAGAAGCCCTGAAGAAGGCCAGGGGGATTCCTGCCTCCTTAAAGAATGAAAGTGATCCCCGGGGCTAGAGCAGGAAAGAAACCAGTACAGTAAAAGGATTGTATGGACAGACAGACAGTCCTGCTGAGAGAAGAGAGACCTAGCATGCAGCAGCATCTCCTGTGCGTGCAAACACACAGGCACGTGCATCTCTGATCCTCACTCAAGGTGTCCAGAGCCGTCCAGCTAAAACTAAAACTCTAGAGAAAGAGGCAGAGGGGAGAAGTACTGGCCTGGGACACGTCTCTCTACCCTTCTCACCCAGTGGCTTTCTCCACGGTTGCTGGAGGAGAGCCCGGCTAGGTACATCCTGCTATGGTCACTTGAATGCTAAGTGGTTCCTAGGCACCCCTATGGGCACCCCAATGCCTCCAGCACACAGCAGGGCAGAGGCTGCTCTGGGAGCTCTTCCCCTAGGACACCTCAGAGAAACGATGCTGGCTGCATCAGTGTAGAGAACCAAGTGTTGTTGTGCATCAGAAACCCCTCACAGGCTTGGGGAGAAAGGGGATTTTCAGCCAGATGGCAGCCCAAGACAAGTCAGGCTGGACCCTGTGGCTGGGGAAGATAGCGGGTACAAAGGCCCTGATGGTAAGAAGGTGTGTGGCTGGCCATCTGGATGCCTGTAGCCATCGCATCCCAACCGGTGACAAAGGAGGGTGAGGTGTGGAAAGTGCGCCACCACCAGGCTAAGGCCTAAACTGCATCCACTCTAGAGCTGCGAGGGACAGGAATGGGCGAAGCAGAGAAGGGCCAGATCACACGGGTGTTGGAGGAGCTGGAGTCTAGACAGGGTGACAGAGGGATCAGGGCTAAGTGGCCAGGCAAGGGTAGCAGGAGAAAGCAGTGACACCAGGTGAGTACATCAGAGATAGGAGGCTTGTGAGCCTCGGCCTCAGAGGGTCATGGTCATCACAGAGTGAGCTGGATCATCACAGCAAGAGTGGCCAGTGTGGCTCATAAAGATAGTAAAAGCCATGGCCTTGGAAAGGAGTGAAACAGAAACGCAGCCTCCCACGGGGGCGAGCCCTCAAAATGGCAGAAAATCAAGAAGTCACTCTCAAGCCACACATGCTGAGATCCCATTCGCATGGTGTGTCTGGAAGAGATGTCCAATGGGCAGTGCACAGACAATGTTTGCAGGACGAGGGTGGCAGGGAAGCTGGTGAGGGGCAGGGGCCTTACACACTGGGAAGGGACGAAGGCTTTGAGTTCTTACCTCCAGAAGCCAGTTTTAGGTGGTATGTGATTTTATCTCAATTTTAAAGTTCTTAATTTAAAAAGAAACAGAAAAATACTTGGGAATTCAACAAGCAGGGACAGCGGGTGGAGCCCTCAAAAGTGTGGAGGCCCCGAGGCTTGGACAAGTGGACACTCAGGGAGCTGGGAAGCAGGTCCCTGAGAAGGAATCTGAAGAAACAGGCTGAAGGTGGAAAACCAGTGGGGGGTGGAAAGCAACATAGCAAAGAAAGACTAATGGGGGACAGAGAATACACCCCAAGACAAATACATAAGCTGACAGCAGAGGGTGCTAAGGACAGCCAAGGCTCCAAGACTCCATGAAAGGCCTCTCTAAAGAGGAGACACAGGAGCAGTGGCCTGAAGGAGCCAAGGGACAGCAGAGAAATCTCCAGCAGTTGCTTCCAGCAGGGAGTGGTGTGCACAAAGGCCCTAAGTTAGGAGCAGCTTGTCTTGCTTAAGAAAAGGTTGAGCAGGGGGAGAGCACAGGGCTGGAGGCGAGGAGAAGCTGAAGGCAAGGAGAAGCTGGCGGCAAGAAGAAGCTGGCCAGAGTCGGGGTCGTCTTCGTACATTGGCTGTTGTTAGTACTGGGAATGTGATTCTGTGATGGAGTGACCTAGGAACCTTAGGGAGAACAGGTGGAGGAAGGAATATAGGTTATGAGATGCTCCTGACCAGTTCCATCCCTGTGGGAGAGTTGATGGAAGATTCATATGAACCCCAAAGTTCTCCCAACACTGACTCTGCAGCACAGACAACCAGAAGGGCAAGGTGAGCTCTAGGGAGGGGGAATGGGCATGACGGAGGCCGGAAGAAAGAAGAAAGCGAGAGAGGGGGCGGAGGGAGGAAGAGAGGGAGAGAGGGAGCCTGCTTCAGGGAGAGGCGAGACCCCCCTCTCCACCAGGGCTCAGGATGACGCACACAATCTGAGCCCACGCTGAGCCGTCTCAGCCAGAGCTGTGACGCACTTCGCCAGCGAGGCTGAAACACACAGACATTGACATGCAGACCCCAGCAAAGTCCCCAGGAGAGGGGCTGCAGAGAAGGAGGAGCACAGGGCAAAGGTAGGCAGGGTAGGAGGGTGGCAGACACACCCCAACAGAGAAACAAGAGACACAGACACCCAAGTTATCACCTGCGCTGAATGAATGACCAGTGACCCACATACAGATGAGCAAATATAGCCATCTGGGCCTACACACCAACACATGGAATGCCAAGCACGCAGGTTAGATTCATGGCTGACCCACAGAGAGACATTCCAACACCCGGAGGTGACAGACTTCAGTTCTCTGTCTGGCACAAGGGTCTACAGTCCCTCCCTCTGCAACAGACAGGGCTCCTGCGGGTGTGGGCAGCCCAGACTCACCTCAAGGATGTGACAGAAGGGAAGAGCAGCAGAGGGAGGAAGAAGATTCAAGTGAGGAGGGGTCTATGGAACACATGCTGTGCAGCCCATCTGTCCGAGTAAAGGCCTACCTCTCTGGGCCGCCCCACAGAGATGACACAGTTGTTGAACACCCCAGTTTGCCTGGTGAAGGAAGACCACAGGTAGACCCTGTACCAAGTGACAGGTAGCAGGTTAGCCAGCCCAGGAGGGGGACAGGGTTTACTTGGGGGGGCGGGGTCTCATAAACAGAACATGGAGGATGTTGGCCATCTGGGGTTCTAAGAGGGTGGTGAGGGCTATAGCAGGGGTCTCTAGGAAGGACTAGCCCAAAAGCAGGGTGTCTGAGAAGTTAGTTTGGAATGCTAGGAGACCTGCACTGAGGTGACAGACACCAGGGTGATTCCTACAGAGGGGGTGCTGAGCCCCGGAGTAGGGAAGGGGTGGTGGGCAGGGGAAAGAGAAAGCCCTTGGGAGCAGGGGAGGCTGGGCCAGAGCTTGAGGTCAATTACAGCAGGGTAGAGAGAAGGCAGAACCGTGTGTCAGGGGCAGCAGAAAGTCCAGTGAGTCGGGGCCTAAGGACATTCAAGGCATAAAGTCTTCCAGGAGTGAAGGCAACGTGGGGTTGAAGGGTTACTCTCGGGTAGAAAGGCAGACCACGGTAGATATGTGGGCTGAAGCTTGATTCCAAGGTCCTAACTCAAAAGCCAGGCATACCAGGGAGCCAAGGGCTTGGAAAGGAGAGAGACTGCAGGAAGGATGGAAACCAGAATCCTGATCCACCTCAGAGACAGCAAGAGGAGAGATAAGGGAGGCAGAGACTGAGGGAGAAATCGGGCCAGCCTCCCTGGGAAACGGCTGCAAGTGTCAGGAGTGGTGGGGAGCAGAGAGGAAGAAAGATGGTACGGAGCTTCTCTCTCTCTTTCTCTCTCTCTTTCTGTGTGTGTGTGTGTGTGTGTGTGTGTGTGTGAGAGAGAGAGAGAGAGAGAGAGAGAGAGAGAGAGAGAGAGAGAGAGAGAAGAGAGAGAGAGCACATAGAGGCAGAATTAAATGAGATTCAGGGAGGGAGCGGAAACAGACAGGAGAGTTGACACTTACAGAGCCATGCTTGAAAAATGTGAGCTGCATGAACACAGACAAAGGGGTTCCTGGAAGAGAACAAGCTGGCATTTCGGAGCACCCCTGTATTCCCAGCACTCCGGGTCAGAGGCCAGCCTGATTTATATAATGAGTTCCAGGAGAGCCAGGGCTACATAGAGAGACCAACCATTATTATTATTATTATTATTATTATTATTATTTTCCTCTGAATTCCACATAGGGCATGTGCTTACACACACTTACACACACCCCTAAACTACTAAGTAAATCTTCTTTAAAACACCCTAACAGATCGAAATTTAAATGTCAGTAATAATGGGGGAAGTTATGAAATCCAGTGACATATTCTATGGTCTGTAAGCTAACCCTTATTTGTAAGTGAAGAAACGAGAGAAGGAATGTGAAACATACATGGAGAATGACAAGAGGAGATCCACACGGTGGCCAGGTCACCCAGACAGGTGAGGTCAGGACAAATGCAACACAAATAGTGGGATGGAGGAGAAGAGGAAGAACAAAGGGGGACCCCCAGGACTAGAACAAAGAGAGAGCCCCCAGGACCGCAGCCAGCAATGAGGAATTACCAGCGGGATGGCCAGGGCACAGCGCTGGGAGGGGAGAAAGAGCTGGGTCTAGGGGGTTGGGAGCTGGGAAGTGAGTGGGTAAAGACCTCAGATGCCTGGATCCTCACCCTGGGGAACGGAGCTGAGGAAGGGTAGATCCTCACAGAGGAAAGACAGTCATGGCACCCAAGAAAGGAGCCTGGAAATAATTACTGAGATGCTTCAGGAAGTGAGGTTACACGGCATCAAACTTAGACCTGAGTTCAATCAATTTGGACACCCATTAAATACATAAATAAATGGAAAAATTAAAAATAGCTCTTGGGCCAACAGGAGATGTATAGGACAAAGGGATGGGCAGGTGGGTCTTGGAACACATCTGCAGAGCATACATAAACACTGGACCAAGCCTGGGAGAGCCCTCTTGAGAGAGGCTGGAGAGAGCCTGCGGGCTGAAGAGGCAGGCAGGGAGAAAACAGAGCTGAACAGATACTGCTGGAGCTCACCCACACCCTTGTGGGAGCTGCTCTGCATGCATTGACCAAAAGAAAATGTAAAGGAAATTACCCCAGAATGGGACAAAGGATTAGGGAAAGTAGCAGAGATGACATGTGGCCAGGCAGCTTATCTCACACACACACACACACACACACACACACACACACACACACACACACACCCCTCTGAATGCAAGGACCAGGCAGATTTCAGAAATGCCTTGGAGACAGGCAAGACAAGGAGAATCTTGGAGTCTCAGGCTACAACACACACGTACTTGGACAGATGGAGGACAAAAGGTGTTGGTAAATGAATGGGTGAGCACAGGCCATCAAGACTGCATGAAAGTCACAGGCCACAGATCGAGGCTGGCAGGAGCTGCAGAGACCACACACACACACACACACACTCACACACAGAGACTATTACACACTCACAAAGACAGACACATGGCTGACAGCACCAACTGCTCTACAACGAGGGTTTTCTGAAGAGCCATGGGGATGGGGGGAAAAAAAACCTCCCCAACCAATAGTAGCAACCCCCATGCCAAGAGAAGGCTGTGCATTATTAGGAAGGCAGTAGTCTGTACCCAAATATACTATGTACTGCACTACACCTCATGCACCACTTATGTCTCACTCCACACACCACAAACTCCCACAGTACAAAATGCAACCATACCACTTATGTATCCCAATCCATATACAACTCAAGGGAGTCACACACCTAGACTGTGAGAGTTCAAGTGGTGCTGGGTAAGAAAGGGGGATCCAGACCCAAGGAAACATACATACACATACACATAAACATAAACACACACATACAATCTCACATGCACAAACACCAACACATACATGCATGCTGACACACAAACACTCATATGCACATGCTGGTACATGCTCACACATATGCAAACACATATCTACACACACACACACACACACACACACACACACACACCACCATCAGTCTTTCGCTTTCCTGGCACCCTACCTTACCATCTAGACAAGCTCAGGGCCCATCACCCCTCTCCTGAGGCTTAGAGACTTTCTGCATCTGCCTGTCTTCTCATTTAGACAGAAGGTGGTTGGTGGGCCCCATTATTCTCTGGGCCCCGTCATGGACTCCATACAAGGAAACAAATGAATGGACCAGTGAGATAAAGAATGGCGGAACCAGTGTTCTGAGCACGCGGGAGGAAGAGAGGCTGAAGACAGCTTTCAGGGTTTGCAGATTATAAAAACAGAGGTGAAGTGGGGAAGGGCATGGGGGGGGCCAGCACATCTGGAATAATCAGGATGGAGGAGGGAGACCTGGAAGCCGGCAGGAAATGGGTGAGTGAAGCCCCTATAACCCGTATCGAGCACACACACAGGCACACACACACACACACACACACACACACACACACACGTGCATGCACACAGTCAGAGACAAGGAGAGGGGGGAGGGATGGAAGAGAGCCTCTGGCTTCTCCGCTTCCTCTCACGTACAGCCTGGCACAACTGCTCCACTGTCAAATGTTTCCAGGAGAACCAGGGTAGTAAAAGGAACCCTCCCCAAGCCGATGTCAGTGACCCCCAAAGCAGGAGCACAGAGAAAGGCAAGGCAGGTTCAAGGGATGGGGGGGCTGGGGGAGGCTAAAGGGCTGTGCAGAAACCCAGACCTGAAGGATAGAAGACAGAATGGGGGCTGGGCCCACCCCTTACAGACCAGCAGACATCAAAGCCACATGCATTTGTCGTGGAATTAATGAACAACAGATGAATGAATGAATGAATGAATGAATGAATGAATGAGACAGATCTGTGAGGTAAACCACAGGAACCGAAAAATACGGAGCCACAGAGATATCAGGCACTCACATATGCACACACCACCCTGGGTATGGGACAAACAACCAGACAGACAAAAAAGGGATGGGTGACAAGGGACCCTCCAACCCCCAAGACAGGGTTCCTCTGTAGCCCTGGCTGTCCTGGAACTGGCTCTGTAGGCCAGGCTGGCCTTGAACTCACAGAGATCTGCTTGCTTCTGCCTTGCCTCTCAAGTGCTGGGATTAAAGGGGTGCACCACTACTTCCTGGTACACACAGGACTTTAATACCAGCAATAGGGAGGCAGAGGCAAGTGTATCTCTGTTCTAGGCCAACCAGGCCTATATAGTGAGACCCTATCTTTAAAAAAATAAATAAATAAATGCGGGGGGTTGGAGAGAAGGCTCAGAGGTTAAGAGCACCAATTGTTCTTCCAGAGGTCCTGAGTTCAATTCCCAGCAACCACGTGGTGGCTCACAACCATCTAGGATGACATCTGGTACCCTCTTCTGGTACACAGACATAGTGGAGGCAGAATGCTGTATACATAATAAATTTAAAAAAAAACTAAAATAAATAGATAAATGCAGAGAACAAGAGATTGGTCCCAACAGACACATCTACAACACAACTCCTATACCTAAGGCTCAGGAATCTTTTTTGGGAGAGGGGACAGGAAGGCTATAAGAGCCAGAGAGGCAAACAGTGATAGCACACACCTTTGATCCCAGCACTAGGGAGGCAAAGGCAGGTGGATTTCTGAGTTCAAGGCCAGCCTGGTCTACAAAGCAAGTTCCAAGGCAGCCAGAGCTACACAGAGAAACTTTGTCTCAAAAAAACAAACACAAACAAACAAAAAATATTATAAAAAAGAAAAGTGACTGGCAGAAGTGACCCACAGACAGATGGACACCAGGGATCCATGATGCCACTTCCCAGAGTTCCAGAGGTCCCAGACACACTGGTAGACAGGAGGCTCTGCTGACCCACATCCAACCTCCATAGCACCTCCCCACAGATTTGTGTCTGTCTGCCTCCGTCAGCCTCTCCTCTCTCTCTCTCTCTCTCTCTCTCTCTCTCTCTCTCTCTCTCTCTCTCTCTCTCTCTCTCTCTCTGAAAACCACAGCTGGAATCCACAAAAGAAAAGGAAACAGACGAAAGAAAAGACTCACAAGTCTGCACACCCGTGTGCATGCACACACGAGTGCTTATGTATGTGTGGGGCAGGTGTGAGGAAGGAAGGGAGCAGAGGACAGTTGAGAAGGTATGGTGGGGAGCAAGAGAACAGCAGGCCCTGCTGCTGTAGGTGCATGCCACACACTCATACTTTACAGCTAACACACCCCTCTCACACACACTACACAATTCCCATATACCCCATAAAACATGTATACCCCAAACCCAACCCCCCATACAGCCCAATAACACCCCCATAACACATACCAAACATACCCCACACAACATCCTTCCTCCACACACCAAACATGCAACACATATACAGTGGTGGTACAATACACACCTTTAATCCCAGCACTCAGGAAGCAGAGGCTGGAGGATGTCTGGGAGTTTGAGGCTAGCCTGGTCTACAAAGCGAGTACCAGGAAAAGTTCTAAAGCTATATAGAAAAACCCTGCCTTAAAAAAACAAAACATTATGTATTGTAGTGGGATTATGTTTGTTACATGATAAATAATTGTCCTGACTATTAGTTTAATAGAAAAGCTGATTGGCTGAAGGCAGACAAAAAGTGTGGGCGGAGCTATCAGACTGGAAAAACTCTGGGAACAGAAAGAGCAGAGCAGAGATACCAGAAAGAGGCCAAAGAGATGCTAGAGAGATCAGCGGAGAGATCAGCCAGCAGATGCAGAGGACAATTATGATGCTCTGAGAAAAGGTACCGAGCTACATGGCTGAACAAGATAAGGATCATGGGTTAGTTTAAGAATTAGGAGTTAGCAAGTTATATGTCTGGGCCATAGGCCAATCAGTATAAAATTAAGTGTCTGTGTGTTTCTGTGGGACTGTGGGACTGTGGGACTGGACCCCAGGCCAGACAGGCCAGAAACTTCCTACTACAATGTATTCTCTGCATCACAGCCTCCCTTACAACCCCTACATACCTTGTACCCCAATGATACCCTAGACCCCATGCACATCCTCATCCACACCCTATACCCACAACACATGGCAGGGCACTAGTCCATGCCCTAGAGGAAGGCAGGCACACAGCAGATGGCCAGGTACAGAGGAATGGCGTGCAAGCCATAAGCAGTTATCACGCACAAGCACACATGCAGGGGCTGTTGCAGTGTTGAGCCCAGGCTGGACCTCTGTTGTTTTTTTTTTTGTTTGTTTTGTTTTTTTAATTTTTTATTAAGATTTATTTATTTATTATGCATACAGTTTTACAGAAGAGGGCACCAGACTTCATCATAGATGGTTGTGAGCCACCATGTGGTTTTGCTGGGAATTGAACTCAGGTCCTCTGGAAGAACAGTCAGTGCTCTTAACCTCTGAGCCATCTCTCCAGCCCCTGGACCTCTGTTGTTTTTAAGATTTATTTATTATGTATACAGTGTTCTGCCTATAAACCATAAGAGGGTGCCAGATCTCATAGATGGTTGTGAGCCACCATGTGGTTGCTGGGAATTGAACTCAGGACCTCTGGAAGAGCAGCCAGTGCTCTCAACCTTTGAGCCATCTCTCCAGCCCCCATGAGTTTTTCTATGAAGGAACCAATGGCCAGCAACTCAGATGTGAGCCAGTACATGAGGGCTCAAGGGTCAGAGACAAACCCAAGAGACAAGGAAAAGGGTGATCAGCCAGGCATTATGCACACCCCAGAGAAATGCCCTATCCACTGGGCAGAAGGGACAGATGAGTCTGGGGTACAAGTGATACTTGGGTTTTTGTTTTTTCCCTATTCGTGCTTTTCTAAATTATGCTATTCGCAAGGAGGGGCACACGTTATTCTTGTCCCGGGGAAGTGTTTTCCTGGAAGAAACATGTATGCAGGGTAGCAGCAATGGCAACAGAAAGGGCCCCAGGGTCTCATGCTATGAAGGAGGACAGTGAAGCGGTTGGAGGCCCAGGGCAAGCCATGGCCTCCTCTGCTGCCGGCTACACCTGTCTCTGTCTCTCTCCCATGCAGAGCCCAGTGAAAGCAAACTTAACACGAGCCAGAGTGTGGAACTAGAACCAGAGGAGGGGCTGGTAGGGGGAGGGAAGTGACCACCACCTCCCTCCTTTACATAAATTTCACCCCACAGCTAGGTCTAGGGCATCTCAACCAGCCCCCCCCCCCCCCCGGTCCAGTGGGTGGAGCTCTGTGAACTATGGTGACGCCCCTCAAGATCCCAGGGCTCAGAGAAAACTTCCAGGGTGCTCTATGGCTGCTGACATGTTTTGAAGGCTGAATAGGAGCTGGAAAGAGATTTCCAGAGTAGAACCAGCCCGGGCCTAGGGTATGATACTGGGAATGGACAAAGGATGACAGAGAGGAGAAACTGAGGCAGAGTGGGAAGGGAAAGATAGAGAGAGCATTGTATGAAGGTGGATGTGAACCCTGCCACCTATTATAGCACCAAGCTCACCTAGGCCACCCCCAGTCACCAACCACATGCTGTGTGTGTGTGTGTGTGTGAGAGAGTGTGTGTGTGTGTACACGCATGTGCGCATGCAGAGAACATGAGAATAGAAGATTCGTGGCTGGGTAAGCTGAAGTCATAGGCCATGAGCCCCTCCCCTCTCCACACCTGCCTTGCTCTCCAACACACATTTTTTAAGAAAAAGAAAACAGGACAGACAGTTGCGGCCACCAAAGGTCCTCGGGCAGCTGGAGTGCAGTGGCCTCCGACGTCCACTGTGGTACCGGCTTGTGGAGGAGACATGGACTGAGACATGTTCTGGTTTAGCTGAGCAGAGACCTGAAGGCCCAGGTTTACTTTGGAGAAAAGAAGTATCTACAGGTCTCCAGATGGACCAGGGACAAGAGAAGGAAGGTGGCATGGCGTCTCCCCGCTCAGGGTTTGCATGGGTTCACTCTATCCAAGCCAGCCCCACCAGGACACACACAGAGCCTTTGAGATCACCCATGATGAATATACTTCATGCAGGCTGGGCAGCCCCATTCTGCTAGCTGCCCGTATCTCATAAGCATCTTTGTCCTAAATTTGGTGCTTCCCCCAGACCCTCAAATACAAACGTGCTGTGCCCTGTCCCATCTCGATCACATCATCCTCAGGTTTGGAGGCCACCCAGCTGCTGCCGTGTTCCCTCGCCTCCAGAACTCTTCTGACTTTCCACACATAGTAGACGGTCAATAAATAGCCAGACTGAGGTCTGTTTGTGTTTAATCAGACAGTATGCAAAGTATATACAACCAGTTCTGGGTCCCCCTCCTCCAAGCCTGGAATGTGGATACCCAGGCCCTGCTCAGAGCTGGGGGGTTCCCCAAGGCCTCTGCATAGTCATCTGAAATCTACAAAACACTGTTAAAAAAAGAAAGAAAAGAAACCAGGACAGTTGAGGCCACCGTCTACAAAGGTCCTTGGGCAGCTGGGGTGGGGTGGGGTAGATGGAGAGGCAAGCTCAGACTTGCCAGGTAGATGGAAAAACTTGGGCAAGAGACAATGGGAGTAAAGTGGAGATGTCAGGGCAGGCCAGGCTTGGCCTCCTTCCCTCCGGGGAGGGCCTGGCTGGCTCGAAGCCCCGGCAGTGGGGACATTATTGCTGTGATGGGGCAGTGGGTGAAATGGTCATGTCTGGGGAGAGGAGAGGTGTTTTTACATGTTAAATATGGACACAGGAAAAGACACACAGGCACATGTACACACACACACACACACACAGGGGCCCTCAGCTGAGAACAAATCGACTACCCCCCTTCAGATGGGGACACTGAGGCAGGGAGAAACCACCACATACCCCAAGGCTGGGCAGAAGTGTCGGGGACCAAGCAATCGGCTAACTGCTGTCCCAGGGTTGTGCTCTCCCTGGACCCCCAGCTGTGATCTATACAGGGGCTGGACAAAGGCAGGGGCCACAGCCACGCTAGAGACTGCGGCTCAGAGAGAGGGCAGGGCCAGGGCTGGCACACAGCAGTGAGGGTCCTTGCCCTCCCTCCTCCCTCCCCATGAGCTAAGGGGCCAGGGGTTGAAATGATCGGGACAAAAGAGGACATTAGGGCTCCCAACTTCTTAGCTCTTCTGCTTCTACTTGATTGCCTCTGCAGCCGGGGAGCTCACTCCATTTCATGGCTGGCTCTGAAGGTCAAAACCTACCCACATTGTGACTGAGCCTGGTCTACACCGTCACTCTCCACCCCTCATTCCTGCCTCCATTCTCCCCCCACCACAGACCCATGAGCATCAATGACAGTGGAATTCTGCTACCTTTAACCCATTCTCAGGCCCCAGCCCGCCCGTTGCCTTTAAGGACAGTTTTCATTAGTTCCTGAGGAAGACGGAGGGAGCGCCAGGTGCTAACCCACCTCAACCCTGAACTGCCCGTGGTCTCGGGCAAGTCACAGCCCCTCTTGGATTCAGTTTTTCCAACAGAGAAATGAGGGCAATGTATTGGTCTCACCAAGGGTCTCATGTGGAGGATGGGGTGAAGGACAGCTCACTGTGACTCTTATCTCAGTGTGTGTTGGACCTTGGGCTGTCTAGCCTGAGAGCCCTGGATGGTTCCAGACCCTATGTTCCACCCAGAAGCCTTCAACAAGGATGGCCAGTGGCAGGAAGTACATATAGGCCAAGGGCTGGGCCTCATTCCTCTTTGGAAAGGCTCTTTGGCCAGCTTGAAACAGACTGAGGAATGTGGGGAGGAGCCAGGTGAGCGGAGTGGGCAGAGGTTAGAAAACTGACCCCCCACCCTGCTTTTCACCCAGAAGTAGGCTGACTCCAGAGAGAACGCAGAGTGGGCCTGTGGCCAGGGCAGGCTGTGGGCAGTCACTGTACCAGCCTCAACCTGTCCTTCCAGGCTGCCCCTGTCCCTGAAGCCCTTCCATACTCCAGAAGGGGCATTACTGAGGCAACCCAGCCCCAGAGAGAGAGTGAAGGGGGGCAGGTGCATCGGAGGCGACAGTCCTGTGCACACAGTTCCTATAGGTTCTCCCCAGGCTGGTACTGAGGCTCAGTGGACGTGAAGTAGTCCTCCAGGAAAGCCTGTAGGTACTCGAAAGTGGGCCGCTCCTCAGGCTCCTTCCGCCAGCATTGGCACATGAGGTCATGTAGGGACTCAGGGCACTCGGGGGGACAAGGCATCCGGTAGCCCCGCTCCACTTGGTCCAGCACCTCACGATTCACCATCCCTATGAACAGAGGTCTGTGAGGAGATGGCTCAAGAAACTGATGCAGCCTAGACAGCTTTTAACCTGTGGTGGATAAAACTCAGTCTTGGAAGCTAAAAGCCCTGACCAAAGGCAGCCTGAGATCAGAGATTAGCCTCTTTGGTATCCAGCCCCAGAAAGAGGAAGCCCAGAGGTGGTATGGGGGGTAAGACTTGCCCCCAGGGCCAAGGTCAGGGACATAGGTGTGGCCTCCTCACCAGGGTAGGGCACACGTCCCTTGGTGGTGAGCTCAGTCAGCAGGATCCCGAAGGACCACACATCTGACTTGATGGTGAATCTGCCGTACAGAGCGGCTTCAGGAGCAGTCCACTTGATGGGGAATTTGGCACCTAAAGATGAGAAAGCCCAGGCTGTCACTACAGTCCACACAGAAGCTTTCTTCATTCTCACTTGGCGGGCTAAACCCTGGACACACTCCAGGGAGCTTCTCACCTTGCCGGGCAGTGTATTCGTTGTCTTCGATGAGCCGGGCCAGACCAAAGTCAGCCACCTTACACACCAGATTCTCCCCAACCAAGATATTGGCGGCTCGGAGGTCCCGATGCACATAGTTCATCCGTTCCACATAGGCCATCCCGGAGGCGATCTATAGAGACAGAGAGCCTGGCTCAGGAGCCATCCCATACCCACCCCAAGGCTGTAAGCAAGTATCCCAGGCTGATCATTCCCAGGGACAGAGAGACAGCCGAACGCCTTGCCCATTCCATGTCTTTTCAAGCAAGGAATTAATTCAGCTTATAATAAACATCACTGGTTTGAAAAAGTAGACCATGGCTGAAGAGATAGCTCAGCGGTTAAGACACTGGCTGCTCTTCCAGAGGTTCTGAGTTCAAATCTCAATAACTACAGGGAGGCTCACAACCATCTAGAATGCAGTCTGATGCCCTCTTCTGGCATGCAGGCATATGTGTAGACAGAATTCAGAACTTTCAAAATTTTTAAATAAATAAAAATTTTTTAAAAGAAGTTAGACCAGAGCTCAGTGGGGAAGGGGGCAGACAAAGAGCAATGGGTAGGTCACAATAAGATGCTGCCAGGGAAGCAGGTGAGTGTAAAATAGAGGTTCCAGGTGAACCACAGACACAGGGACATGCCTTGTCCTGCCTATGGTCCCCAGTCCCTTCTCTGAGCTCCGGTTTCCTCATCTATCAAATGGAAATATAAATCTTAAACTTTTACTATTTTATCTTCATTTTTAATTATGTGTATGTGTGTCTCTGATGACCAGACATGGTTTGCTCTCCAGAACTACCACTATCAGGCACCAGCAACAGCTCCTCCACTGAGTGGCGAGATTTAGGTGTAATGAGAGCAGGCATCCTGGAGGGGGCGCTCTGAGACCAGGAGCTAAAGGTGTGTAGGAAGGTGGGAGGGGAGACTCACCTGGGCAGCCATGTCCACCAGCTGGGGAAGCCGAAGGTATTTGCCTGTTTCCCCCTTGAGAAAGTCCAGCAAACTCCCTGGAGAAAGAAAGCCAGTCTAGCCTTGCCAGGGTTTCCCTGTGCCCTGACTGCCTGCTCAACCAGTAAGGAAAAAAGTCTCAATTCAGTGTTGACACTCAAAGGCAGACATTCCATGGAGCTGGACAAAGGAATCCTACCGGGCCCTTGTAGTTGTGGAGAGGGAAGGGTGTGGAGGGGGTCGGGAGCATTTAGCAAAAACCGTGTGTAAAGCCCAAGGCACATGTTTATCTGGACCAAGCCTGCCAGCCAGTGGCTACCCAGGGCTGGAGCTGAAGAATCCCATCACTAAGGGCAGTGAGGCAGTCCCTTGGGTAACTGTCCACTCATCCGAGGGTTGCTCATGTGTGGCCTGGCCTGGGCAGGCACCTGACTGGAGTGCTCCCCAGGTACAGGCTTACCCTTGCTCATGTACTCTGTCACAATGTAAATAGGTTCTTCCGACACCACAGCGTACAGCTGCACCAGCTTCTCATGCCTCAGCTTCTTCATGACCTGGGCCTCCTGCAGGAAGGCCTCTGGAGACATGGTGCCTGGCTTCAGGGTTTTGATAGCAACCCTAGTGGTGCCGTTCCAAGTCCCTGTCAGGGAGGGGAGAATGAACTCAGTACAGGCCACCATTCTGTGGCACTGGAACCAGGCCAGCCTACATGGGTACCTATCTCAACTCTTGCCTCCCAAGATTCTCATTTATAAAATGTCCTCAAGGAATGTAAAGTCATCCCAGGGTTGTGCATTGTGTCTGCAGCCTGCCTGCCACTAGATACTGATCAGAAATGTCACCAGAAAGCAGGACAGCAACCTGATGGTGGGTTAGTAAGGTCTCAACTACTTTTGCTTGGGTGACCATATTTCTGCTGGATGGGGCACCATTGGAATACATCAGCAACCAGAACATGGGACAGGACAACTCCCTCTGCCCTTCCTCATCACAGCCCAGGACATCTCTTCCCCACCTGGTCCCAGCCCTCTAGCGACCTCTGAAGGAAGAGAGTGAAATGGTCCAGCCACTGCAACCCAACCAGTCCCCTCTACTCCTGGGTGTAGAGAACAGTTAGTAGCCCAGGGACCTGGGTTTGGTTAAGGCTGTCTGCAGCTCACTGTCACAGGGGACTCCCAATGACTCCAGGGTTAGACAGGAAATGGGACACTCACTTCCCACTAATCCTTCCCCACAGCACTCTCTCTTTCTGTGCCAAGCTAGTATGCAGAAACCTCTTAAGGCTTAACAGTCCCTATTTTATACCTGGAGGCTGAGGCGTGGTGTGAGACTTAATTTTCATAGGCCTAGAGGACTGCAATGCCCAGGCCCCAGCAGCTCTTGGTATATAAGGAGTCTGGTGTGCCCATTTCAGTGCTGATCCTCGTTGGGTCATGGTCAGGGTTAAGAGGCATGGTTTGAAAGTGTTGCAGGAAATGTGATATTTTTAGTTGATGTACAGTAATAAGAGACTAGCTGCTCAGCAGAGACTGAGAGAGGGGCCCCAAGGTTCTTGAGCTGTTTGGCAGGGATGGGGACAGGGGTGTGTGTTCCTTACCCATCCACACCTCTCCGAAGCAGCCCTGGCCCAGCTTCACCTCCAGACGCAGGGACTCCCGGGGGATCTCCCAGGCATCCTTGGCCAGGCCCTGGGTCTGAGGCTTGGATGTGGGGCAAACGGTAGTGAGGCGGTGGCACAGGCCATCAGCATGCTCTGGAGATAGAGGCAGGGAATGAGGCTCAGGCAGGGTTCCCCATCCTGGGGAAGGCCCTGTACATCATGTGCACACCAGATCTGGGGATAGGTAGACACCCTCCTGTACACCTCCACTCCCACAGGCCTGCAACACGAATTCGCTCATTTATTCATCCATCAGATTTGAGGGTGCCAGAGAACCAGAGGGGAACAGATATAGGAGCCTACTCTAAGGAGGCCACAGACACCCCTCCCCAGCCACCTATCAAGCTTCCTAGTCACCTCTCAGGACCGCAGATGTGAAAGGGGGGAGTTGGGAACCCTGGAAGGCATTCCAAAGGAAGAGGTTCCTGGCCTGGCTCTGAGGGTGTAACTAGGGTAGTACCCCAAAGAACACACAGCCTGTGCCAGGACCCAAGTCAGAATCAACTGTAGTGTTAGAAAACCTTCCATGAGGCAGGAAGCTGGTGAAGGCTTGGAGCAACCTCTAGCCACCCAGGCTTGGGCCCCACCCTGGAGGATTTGGTCAACCCCAGAGCAGAGGCAGACCAACAGAGAGGCAGCTGGTCCTAAAGAAGCCGGAGACCCAGGCTGCGGGGCCAGCTCAAACGGCTTCCGCCTGCGCCACCATGCACAGAAGAGCACACCAGCCCATCGCTGCACACGGTCCGCACCCCAGCTCCAGCCCCCTCTGCTGCTTTCCATCAAAGAGGCCTCCCCCTCCTCCTCTCCCAGGAACCGGTTCAGACCAGTCTTAGGGCTGCAGAAACAATCACCACCAGCCTCTGCCCCTCCCTTCTGGCTCAAGGCAGCAGACCCCTCTTCATCAGCCAGCTGCAGAGGAAGGAGTGGAGGGGGCTGGGCAGGGAGAGAGGAGAGGAGGCACACCGTGTGGTACTCTACACCCCTCCGGAGGTGGCAGTGACTCCCCACACAGCCAGGGGACACTCACTGGAATAGTAGGCCACTAGCTGCTGCAGGCTGGTGAACTGGGTGCGGGAAGTGATGTAGAAGCCGCCACTGTCCAGTTTCCGAATCTTGTAGTGTTTCACATTGAGGCCCTTGGCATTGTCGAAGTCGGATACAGAGAGGCAGTAGGCACCTGTGGACAGGCGGGGAGGAGAGGCCCATGGCATCGCTGATGTGCTCCTTCTTGAAGAAGTGACTTCAGCCCCTACCTTCTTTCAGAACCTAGTGTGCTGAGGAACAGACTCCAGAGCAGCCGTGCAGGACAGCCAGACAAGGCACGAAACCCCCATGGCAAGGAACACCCCAAACTCTTAGCCCTGGTAAGACCTCTGCATTCCAAGTGTGCTCCCAAGTATGTGACCCTGACAAAGCACTGCCTGTCCCTCTACCCTACACAATGAAATGACTGTGAAGATTCATGTGGACTCAGCAAGCACTCCATAAATGCTGGCTGGGGTCTGGGAATGGCCCGAGGGAGGCAGCTGGGTGTCCTTAGTGTGGCTGCTGCCCTCTCTGGGTGTGTCTAATCCCATGTCTGTCCCGTTCTACTTCCTGTAGAGCAGCGGAGCGAACAGGAGTAGTGGCTGGTGTTATGGACATATGTGAGTGCTGACCCTGGTGGCCATAGCAGTCCAGGGCAGGAGGCATTACACCGAGTGTGACCTGTAGGGCCACCTTGCCTCCCTGGAGCCTAGAAAAACCACAGCTGACAAGGTCCTGAACAGAAACCTTTGTTAAATAGAGCCAGGGACATCTGGGGTAACATCGGAAACCAGAGGTGGGAACCAGAGGCGGGGCACGGGCTCCAGGGACCTGACAGGTAGTGGGCACCTCTGAATGGAAGGTCTGCCTCCCCACCACCCACCACTGAGCCCCGATGCCCCACTGGACACTGGCAGGTAGACCGGATGATGCTCTGGTAACCTGTGAGTGAGCTAGGCAAGGCTACACCTGGAACCCACCCTTGCCTGTTTCAAAGATAAACTGGAAAGTCATAGTTTCTGCAGATAGCCCATATCATGTTCACACGGAAGGCACAGGCTAAAAAAGACCATGGCCAAGTGGGATCACATGTACACACAGTAGCATACCTATGCCCGGAGGCCACCTTCTCACATTTGTCCATACCCCCAGGACCACACCACGTTTAAGTCTGAAGAAGTGCTAGACAGCCCTAACCCCAGCAGAACATGCTGCCCCCCCATGCACTTTTCTATCTCCCGCTGAGTCCCAGACCCACAGGAAGCAGCCTGGCTTGGTTGCCATGGTGATGGGCTAAGAGAAAGGGCAGGAATAAAGCAGAGACAGACTGTGGGGGAAGGGGAAAGCCAAGAAAGACCCCAGGGAAAGGGAAACCGGAAACAGAGAGGCCCCTGCATCCATACCCATCCCGGGAACAAGGGACAAGTGCAGCTGTTTGCACTCAGAGCTCCTCATTACCTGGACCCTCCCCCATGTGAGAAACTGAGGCCAAAGCAGAGAGCCTCAGTCCGGGTGCCCCGACCACCTCTGGATTACCGTCTCCCTCAGGCCCACCTCGCCTTTGATTCCTGCTTTTCCCCCCACCCTCCCATGTACCAAGCTCCTATTTACCTTCCAATGCTCAAACCCACCCTAGAGCTGAGGTCGGCCAGCCACAGATGTCTCAGGCATACCTTTCGTGGTCTCGCTCTCCCTCACAAGGAAGGTTCCTCTCGGGTTCTCAGCATTGAGCAGCAGCCGCTCTGACTCTCGTCTTGTGATCTTGCCAAAGTACCACCTGAGGTGGGGGGACACATCTGTGTTGACTGCCAGTGTCCACTGCCCACAGTGCTGGCCCTGGGTACTGGGACTCGGTGGGGGGGCACATCTGGGTACTGGGACTCGGTGGGGGGGCACATCTGTGTTGGCTGCCAGT